>CM045938.1:7368125-7550625 GCA_025177825.1 Aechmea fasciata
ATGCTTTAAATGAATTGGTTGTTTATTTCTACTAGCTCGGTGCTGGAGGAAAAACCCGTGGCGTAAAGGGCTTAGCATCCTATCCAAAACCTGTGGGTACTGTATTTGTACATTTTAAGTAAACGATCAGACAGTCAAGACAAATTAAAGCTCAGGGGATTGATTCAATCCGCATGCTATGGATTTCTACAAGTGTCGGAGGGGAGATATTTTTTTTTTTTTTTTTTTTTTTTGCTTAAAAGAAATTTAAATATCTCTGCACCTGCTCTTACCTTAGTAGTAAATTTCGTGACAGTCACATCGAGATATATATGTTGGGGCTGTTTTTGTATGCTTCCGACGGCCGGCGCCGTTTTCAGCTTTTTAATATATGGTTATACATATCTTTGCACTGTTTAGAATAAGTCGGCGCCGTATTCAGTTCTGATAATCATTGCCTTGTTAGAAGTCGGCGTCGTTTTCAGCACTTAATTCCATATCTATGAATCATGCATGCTTTCTCTCTCTATATCTATACTCGTTTATTCCCCAACTTAATTTGGCTTTTCTTTTCACTTTTTTTATCTTCTGATTTCGGCGCCGAGACTGACGCAGTTGCCGGCTTTCTCTCTCAAAGAATCTAGAAGATGTGGATTTTTTGCGTGCTCCCGAAGCGCTGCACCATACACCGCACTCTAACATATATACCTCTCACTACTACTATTCAAAATTTTGCCATGAAAATGGTAACGAGCTATTTTCTTCTTTATTTTCGAGAAATAAACCTAACTGAAAATATAGAACAACAGAGTTTCGTATTTAGGACCTTAAATACCAATCATCGAATCTTTAGCCAACGGCGCTATGTCCGGTCAGTGATTGTTAAAACTGTATAGTAATTATTTTGTACTCGTCTTTTGAAATATTGAGGGAATAAATATAGACTTTTAAAAGTTGGGAAAAAAAAAGTAAAAATAATAAATATTTATAAAAAAAACAAATTTATGTAATTTATCCCATAAAATAAGAAGATAAAAATCAATCCATCCCGAATCTAATCGGACCAATCAAAAAACCGTATACACTGGGTGCATGCAATAATTTTTATTCTATAAGAACTTCAAAAAAAAAAAAAAAAACCACTTATTTATATTATTATTATTATTATTTTGTTATTATTGTTGTCCCCTCGATCGTACAAAGCACGTACACGTGTCACCCTAATCGCTTTCCTCTTTTATTATATTTAATTTAATATTTATCCCCACAACTCAACATATGGCGTTGCTCCTGTTTAGTACGTCTCCATCGCGCTTTATCCTTATCCATCACACCTTGCGATCTCGCCACGTGGATTCCGCTCCGCCGTGCGATCACAGCCTCCCCATTTTAGGTCGGCTCCCACGATCCCCCGTGTCCCACGTGGCGTCGCGCGGGTGGGGCCCACCGCGCACCCTGACGTAATCCCCCGTCCCACGTGTACGGCTCCCGTAGCATGCACGTTCTTTTATGCGACACGTAGCCGATCACGTACTAATTACTGCATAAATAAACACCAAACTAAATTATTAACTAATCTAACTCTCTCTGTGTGTATATATATATATATATAATATATATATATATATATATAGGCCTTAAAATTGAATTTAAATTTCCCAAATTTTAAATTTTTAAATAGAGGTTTGAAAAAAAAAGCTGAGTTTGGTGTATATGCATTTTTTCTATTTCTATAATTTAACCAGTTATGTTTTTTATATTTATATATATATTTTTTTTGAGAGATAGATAGCGCGTTATCAGTTTCGTTTATTTAGTGGAGAAATAAACTTAGCTAGAAATATGAATCAACTAGGATTCGAACTCGGGTCTGCAACCACTAAGTCGCTTAATTTTGCTCTGGGACGGTCGGTGTTTATTATTATATTTATTATATCAAAAAGGCTTATAATCATCAGAAGCCCCACTGTTTTAGTCACATCGAGAATCAAATCATATGCATTGCGAATATATAACAACAACAATAAAGGCTCAGAGGCCTAAGCTATCTCCAACCTATATCTTTCGATTCATTTTACTTAATGAATAAAGCGGATAGCGTCTTTATCTATTTTTCAAAAAAAAAAAAAAAAAAAAAAAAACACAACGAAGGCTCAGAGCTTCTCGGGATGTCGATTGATTGGGTTTGATTCGGTTTCAAAAATGTAAAATCGAAATTATCAATGAAAACTCATTTAATTTTAAAAATTTAAAACTATATATAATTATATTCTTTGAAAAAAAATTAAAAATCAAAATCAAAGGCACAACCTCAAAATCAAATTAGATATAATATATTTATCGACAAGTAAAAATTTGCCGATAAGTAAAATTCAGAATCTTCGATTATTAATTAATAATTAAATAAAAGATACAATATTTAACTTTGTTAGAAACATATAAAACTCATCGAACTATCGACCATTTTGAATTGTTTATTCAATCTTTCAAAATTTTGAATTTAATTACGTACTATCCAACTTTCAATATATAAAGAGATCGAGTGGAACTGAAATACCATCAAACGCAAAGAAGCTCGATCCATTGCTATCGATTTATTTTCGATGGTGGAGAATTCAAATCGACGATTAGCATAGTTAATCATGATCTACACCGCTTGAAGTATTTAGAAATTAATTTTCAAATCTTTTTGACATAATTGACCTAATGATCAAAGGTTGAGTACGAGCCGTTTTCTCATTTAACGATATAAGAACATCCAAATTAATTGAATTTAGTTAGAAATTTCTTTAAACTATTTAAAACAAGATCTATACTTTTGATCTTGATTATAAGATTAATATCATCACTTTTCAAAAATTATTCATTTTCAACTGTTCATTTTTCTGTCTACTTGATGCATGGAGAAGAGAACAATTTGAGAAAATATAAAATTTGGTTTCTAAATGTTTTAAGTTGTATAAATTATATTCAACAGTGCCGATCGCGATTTGAAGGCTTTATCATCAAAAATAAATGAATGACAATGAACCTCATTTGTTACTAATAGCATTTCAACTCAACTAATTAACTCTCTCTCTCTCTCTCTCTCTCTCTCTCTCTCTCTCTCTATATATATATATATATATACACACACACATCTATATAAGATTAATTTCTTCTTGGATTCTGTTTCGGATTCGACTTCACTTCAGAAAATTACATAAACTACAATTATACCAATAATTATTTGGTTTTAAATTTGTTTTTTCTATACAGCAAAAATGGGTTATAGCGATACTTTTAAATATAGCTACATGTTAAAAAAAATACTGCTAGCTAAATTACCAATACTTTTAAAAAGTGTTGCTATATGTTGGGTCACTAGGTATATAGTGACAGTTAAAGAGTGTCGCTATAATCTAAAATAGTGCTGCTAATTTACTAACACTTATTTAAGCATTTAATAACTGTTGAAACTCTATCTCGTTGGCTGCGGTGGCGGAGGAGGACGACAAGGTAGGACTTTTGTCTAGAATTTCAGTGGATTGAATGAGGGGAGAATGAGAGATGATAATCAATTTTTCTTTTTTTCTTTCTTTTTTGTTTGTAATCGGGCTAAATGGACTGGGTGTGGTGAGTTGACTAGAGTAACCTTTTATTTTTTATTGGATTGGACTTTATATTTAGGTACTAGTATATATTTTTTTGAGTTTTAATACAAATGGGACGCTTATACAAAAATATTCAAAACATATATTTCTATAACCTAATTCTCAGTTAAAACCATTAATTTATATTTGTTAGATTCGATATCGATCGACCGCACCGACACATATGTTATTATTTATTGAGTTTAGGTTTCAGATAAAATTTCGGGTATCTGTACCGGATCAACATTCGCAATAGTGTCAGATCATGCATGGTATGGGGACTTATCCTGTCAAGCTGAACTGTCACGATCACCCTCTCGACAAAGATAAGGTGGCAGGAATAAGCCTGCACGATTTTAAAAGCATGGAAAATATTGCAATAAAGGTGCCAAAATATTTTAGTGTTATTTTCATTTACTAATTGTACTTTTTTTTTGCCAAAGATATTATTATGTTATTGTATTTAATCATTTAATAATTAGAAGACACTGTTGAATAGTGAAAAAAAATGTGCGTAGAATAAATCTTTATGATCGATTCATTACAAAGTTTCTATTACATTATTTTTAACTATTTTTTGTTATTTTTTATGTCAAAATGAGTAGTAGAAAATTACAAGTTTATCACTTTAATGCAGAAATTGGAAAAAAAAAAAAAGAAAAAGAAGAAGACGAATAATTAAGTGGTGACTTCCAAAAAAGTAAAAAAAAGAGTATATTATAAAAAATAACTATAATTAAAAATTAGTTTTCTTTTTTTATAAACTAAACACCAAACTACGTAAAAAAAATTTTTCACCGAAAATTTTTTTGACCTAATTTTTTTTTTTTCTAATTTTTCGTCAAATCCAACAAGCCCTAGGGTACAGTGTGATATATAGTGTAATTATGCCTAAAAAATTAAAAGCAAAAAAAAACACGTTCTTACCGACATGATTTATCACAAGTACTAATTAATAATGCGCGTTGCCAAAATTTCTCAAGCATATGACTTAAAAAAGAGAGTCAAAGAATGTGGGCCAGATTAATGTACAAGCCTGGTTTGAACTCGAGACCACGTTTAATTATATATAATCCAATGATAAATGATAAAGATGATTTGACGATATGCACCGTTTATATATATATATATATATATATATATATATATATATATATATATAGAGAGAGAGAGAGAGAGAGAGAGAGAGAGAGAGAGAGAGAGAGAGTGCTACATGTCTTTATTATAAGATGTGCGGTTAGGATGATGTGGGCCCCCTAGGGTTAAGTGGGTGGTTGGTTGAATAGTATGATCTAACGGGTGAAAATCATCAAAGGGTGGATCTAACGGTAGAAAACTTAGTAGCACGGAGACCTCAGTGCTATTAATAGCATAGCAGCCGGACTCTCTATATATATATACATATAGAGTCCGCCTGCTATGCTATTAATAGCACGAAGCACACGGTGCTACCAAGTTTTCCCCCGTTAGATCCCGCCATTTGATGATTTTCACCCGTTATATATATATATAGTCATCTTTATTAATAGCACGGAGGTCTCGTGCTACCAAGTTTTCCACCGTTAGATCCACCCCTTTGATGATTTTCACCCGTTAGATCATACTATTCAACCAACCACCCACTTATCCCCAGGGAACCACATAATCCTAATTCCACATCTCTCAATCCAACGGCCAAAAACTTGGTAGCACCAATGACTTTGTGCTATTAATAGCATAGTAGCCTAATTCTATATACATATATATATATACATATAGAGTTGAACTAGAATACTATCGGTAGTAAAACGATCGTTTTACTACCGATTTGTTTTTGATGATAGAGCTTCCAAATTGATGATCGGCTCGTTAAATATGATCTAAACTATTTAAACTATCTAGAAATCAAATTTCACGCACTTTCGATATTGTTCTTTTATCCATCAAGTGGACATAAAAATGAGCAGTGAAAATGAATACTCTTTAAAAAATGATAATAGGAGTCTTGTAATCAAGATCAAGAGTATAGATCTTGTTTTAAATAGTTTAAAGAATTTTCTAACAAAAATTCAATTGATTTGGATATCTCTACGCTCGTTAAACGAGAAAACGCCTCTTATCGACCATTAAAATTATAAATTTTGAAACCGTTTGATCATTAGGCAAATGAAGTCGAAAAGATTTGAAATTTGATTTCTAAACACTTCAAATGATATAGATCATGTTCAACGAGTCAATCGTCAATTTGGAAGCTCTATCATCGAAAACAAATCGGTAGTAAAACGACCGTTTTACTACCGATAGTATTCTAGTTCAACTATATATATATATATATATATATATATATATATATATATATATATATATATATATATATATATATATATGCTAGGATTACTATCCTATTAATAGGATAGGAGCACTTGTCCTATCAAGTTTTTAATCCTTGGATGAGAAATTGTAGGGTTAAAATGATATTAGTCGGTTAGAGTTGAATGGTGCCCCTAGGGTTGAGTGGTCCCCACTGGGTTATAGTATTTAATCCAATAGTTAGAAATGATGAAAAGAGTTGATCCAAAGGCTCAAAAACTGATAGGACAAGTGCTCCTATTCTATTAAAAGGATAATAGTCGGACTCTATATATATATATATATATATATAGAGTTGCGCTAGAATACTTTTAGAAGCACCAACTTTTGGTCTTCTAAGTTTTTGCCCTTGAATCTACTTTTTGATTATTAATGACCTTTGGATTTAACATTATTCCACCTACCACCACCTACCTCACCAACCACCACCCACCACCATCATCTCAACCCTACATCTCTCAATCCAATTTAAAAACTCAATAAGACCACTCTATTGGTCTTTTGAGAGTATTATTTCAACTCATATATATATATATATATATGGACCACAACCCCAAACCCCACACTATTGCACGAATAAAGAGTAGGGGGGATAATAAGGCACTTCTCTTTCAAGCTTTTTTTTTCTTTTTTTTTCCTTTATTAAGAAAATTTACTAAGCTTCTATGAAAAATTCATGCTTTTCGAATATTAGAAAACGTATTTAAATTTTTTGGATTGGTTAAAATATAGGGGCAATTGTTTATATATATTTGAAAAGTTTTCGACTTTCTAATTTATCTTTTTCAGAAGATTAATATTGAAAATACATTTTTTCTCGTTCTAATTTATTTCAAATATATTTTAGAGTTAAATTCTGTTTAATAAACTGTTAGCAATAGTTGTTATTTTTATAAAGTTACTATTTTATCCTTTTAAATATATTCTTTTGACATCACTGACATTTTTTATTTAGTTAAGCTAGGGACACAAAATATATTTTAATTTTTGGTATTTTCAAATATACGTTTCTTTCTTATTTGCCCTTAAATTAAAGGTAAAAAAAATATTTTATTTTTTTTTAATTCTGCTAGATATTATTTGATCACTAGCCAAATAATCAGACTTCTATATATATAAAGCAGGACTGCTGTGCTCTTCGTGCTACTGAGCCATTTTCGATGATGAAATTTTCGAATCGACAATCGACTCCGTTAGACTTGATCTAGCGTATTTGAAGTTTTTAAAAAATGATTTTTATGTTTTTTTTATATCATTTACCTACTGATCGAAAGGGTTCAAAATCAATAATTTTTAATAGTTGATATTTACCGTTCTTAAGTTTAATGATATAGAAGTAGTATTTTTGATACAAAATTTTTTATACTATAAAAAATAAGACCAATATTTCTAATCGAAAATTTCAATATTATATTATTTTTTTTTATATAAAATTTTTATTTTTAGGTCGTTAAAAATTATTGATTACGTGGGACGAAGTGGTCACGAAGGCGGCTCACGTGCAGGGCCCGTGCGTCCTTAAATTAGCCCACGTGGGCACGATCTTCGAGGGCGTGCTTCTGATGTGATTTGGAACCGGATAACGAGGGTGGGTGCGGGCCCCACCCCGGCGCAGGAGATTGCGACATCTGGCACGCGCCTCAAAGGGCTCGACGATTTTTTTTTTTTTTTTTTTTTTTTAATGACACATTGAAGGGTAAATTTTAATTACTATTCTTATAGTTTCACATTTTTTTACTTTAGAACTTTATAATTTAAATTGTATCAATTTAGTATATGTGGTTACTTTTTTTTTTTTTCATCACCCCTGCTAATTTTTTGTTAAATCGATACAAAATATTTCAGATACTCCACCTATATATATATAGTCTATCGAATATTCACTTTAGTATTTTTAGTTTTAACTTTATTACTGATTTATTGTAAAAAAATTAGTGGAGTAGATAACAAAAAGGGAAAAAAAAATTATCGAGTACAAAAATGATACACTTTAAATCATAAAATACGAAAGTAAAAAAGTGCGAAACAATAGGAGTGGTATTTGAAGTTTTTTTTTTTTTTAACCTTCTCCTTTTTTAATGATATATTAAAACTCAATAAGTTAATTTTTATTGTTTTTTTGTTCTAATTTTCAATTACTATCCGATTTTTATTCTGATCCTTGATTAATTTTCTTTCTTACTATTGAAATCTAATACTTAACCTTAGAAACAACATGCAACATGATCAGTCTCGAATCTTAATCCCTTATTTAACACTAATCTCGATCTTACTCGATAAAACTTAAGTAGGAAAGCCATTGAAGAGCTTCTATTCGTCGCCCGCTTGTTGTTTTTGTCTTCGTACAACGATTTATTGAAACTTTTTTAATTAAGAATTATAATATTTTTTTAAAAAAATAAAAGACACAATAATTGCAGTAGATTGTGGCTGCCCAACGAGGTACGCGTCCCCGTTACGTACAATCTCATCATTCGCAATATCGTACTTAATATCTACGACCATTCATAATTGACCGAAAGCTAGGTTGTCGAATTTTGACTGTGATTTACAGAAATAAGCATATATTGTTTCATAGGAGTCGGTGCCACTTATTTCATAAAAGATAATAAAAATTTAAACAGTTGTTTCCTATATACAACAACATCACATAAAAATTAGTAATTAGGAACCTTAAAAAAGAAAAAAAAAGAAAAAAAAAAAGAAAGAGGTGAGTAAAGGTTGGGGAGGAATAGTGAAATTAATAACCCTTTTTTCTTTTTTTTTTTTTTTTTTTTTTTACCAATATTATTATAATATTTGTTGGGGTGGGGGGATGTATCATGTATATAATATGTTGAGAGTACACTGCTGCTGCTGCTGCTGCTGCTGGCGGTGCTGGTGGTGCGTGGTGTCGGTACTTTCAGCCAAAGCGCAGGAGACCACGTCAACCTTTGCGGCCCCAAACTGAGGAAAACGCCTTTTCATGCACACAGGACAACCAATCAATCAATCACCTTCGCGCCTCCAAACCCTTTTCACACACACTGTGCTTTCTTACCTACCTACGTACGTAGTACCCATTCTCATTATTATTATTATTATTATTATTATTATTATTATTATTATTATATATATATATATATATATATATAAAATTTCTTATCATATTAATAGGATAGGGCACTTGTCTATCAAGTTTTTAACCTTTGGATGAGAAATTGTAGGGTTAGGATGATATTAGTCGGTTATAGTTGAATGGTCACAGGGTTGAGTGGTCCCAGGTTATAGTATTTAATCCAATGGTTAGAAATGATGAAAGGGTTGATCCAAAGGCTCAAAAAAACCGATATCCGATTAAAAGAATAATAAATAGATATATATATATATATATATATATATATATATATATATATATATATATATATATATATATATATATATATATATATATATATATATATATATATATATATATATATATATATATATATATATTACTATACTTTTATGAGTATAGAGACTCTTTGTGCTCATAAGTTTTTGGCGTTAGATTTACTCCTTTACTCATTTTCACCCGTTAGATTATACTATTCAACCAACCACCCACTCAACCATAGGGGGTCCACTATCAACCTAACCGTAACCACTTTCATCCTAACCGCATATTTTTTCATCCGAACAGTGAAAACTTATAAGTACAAAAGGCTCTATACTCATATAAGTATAGTAGCCCCAAAATATATATATATATATATATATATATATATATATATATATATATATATATATATATATAGAACTAGGCTATATATATATTAATAGCACCAAGTCATTGGTATACGTGCTACCAAGTTTTTAGTCGTTGGATTGAGAGATGTGCGGTTAGGATGATGTGGGCCCCCTAGGGTTAAGTGGGTGGTTGGTTGAATAGTATGATCTAACGGATAAAATTAATCAAAAGGGTTAATTCAAGGATAGAAAACTTACTAGCACCAAGTTCGTCGTGCTATTAATAGCATACCAGCCGGACTCTATATATATATATATATATATAAAATAAATTATAAATATATTTTTATAATGTTCAACTTTTATGTGTTGTTTCTGTAAAAATCAAAATATTTTCAAATATATTCGTACCGTTAGTATCGATTAGAAAAATTTAGTTAACCATAAGTTAAATTCTTAACTCTTATTAATTTATAAGATAATTTAATATTTTTGCCCCTCTTATATTACACAGCTGTGGTTTTTGGAGAGATATATTTGTGATAGCAAAATTGACATTTCACTTAAAAATTAAACAGTTATATGACGGTAACAAACAAGATTGATATTATTTGAAAATATTAGAACTTTTGTAGGAACAACATATGAAAGTTGAAGTTTGTAGGGGTATATTTGCAGGGACACAAATGCATTTAACCCTAGTTAATTTGAGCTTCTTCCAAATTAATTAAAGCTAAAGTAGGTGTAAATTTAAGGGTAAACTTTAAATAACACCTATATGGTTTCACACTTTTTTTTTAATATCATGTGATATAAAGTGTATCAATTTAGTGCCATATTGTTTCTGTTTTTTTTATTCGTCAGCTCCTCCGTTAACTTTTCGTTAAATTATATATAAAAAACTTCAGATACCGCACCTATAATTTATCGAATATTTACTTTAATACTTTTTAGTTTTAATTTTATCACTAATTTTATCAAAAAATTAGTAGAGAAGATAACAAAAAGGAAAAAATAAAATCATAATGTACGAAAGTAGAAAAGTGCGAAACCACAGGTGAGGTATTTGAAGTTTTCCTTCAATTTAAATAGAAAAGACCAAGATTTAAGATCTCAAATCAATAACTATATATAGTCGAGATCACATTTTTAAAATGAGTACTTGTAAATTAAGCTAATTCATGAACTTCAAAAATTAATTTTCTATGTATCAGGATTTTCTTTCTTAAAAAAACAATATAAAAAACTCAAAGACATAGACTTTAAGAAAGTAATAATTAATTTTTTTATATGCAGATCTAATTAAATTGCGGAACATATAAAAGAATGTGTAATTTACTCTTGATTAATTAACTAATTAGCTAACACTAAAATGGAAGTAATATATTCAAAACTAAAAAAAAAAATTTGAGGAAAAAAAAAGAAAGGAAATCCTTAGCCCTTCCAAAGTCAAAAAGTTTTCTGAATTCAAGGACCTACACCTACACTAGTGTTTAACGTCCTCATCTTCAGCCGTAGGTTTTGACTTCAAACCGTGTCGCAAACGAAAAAGAGTGCGTATGTGTGGGCTACAGACATTCTCGATAAAACAAGACCATAGGTTTTGACTTCGAACCGTGTCTCAAACGATAAAGAGTGCGTATGTGTGGACTACAGACATTCTCGATAAAACAAGACTATAGGTTTTGACTTCGAACCGTGTCTTAAACGAAAAAGAGTGCGTATGTGTGGGCTACAGAAATTCTCGATAAAACAAGACCATAGGTTTTGACTTCAAACCGTGTCGCAAACGAAAAAGAGTGCGTATGTGTGGGCTACAGAAATTCTCGATAAAACAAAACCATAGGTTTTGACTTCAAACCGTGTCACAAACGGAAAAGAGTGCGTATGTGTGGGCTATAGACATTCTCGATAAAATAAGACTATATGTTTTGACTTCGAACCGTGTCGCAAACGAAAAGAGTGCGTATGTGTGGGCTACAGACATTCTCAATAAAACAAGACTATAGATTTTGACTTCAAACCGTGTCGCAAACAAAAAAGAGTGTGTATGTGTGGACTACGTACATACATTCTCGATAAAACAAGACCATAGGTTTTGATTTCGAGCCGTGTCGCAAACGAAAAAGAGTGCGTATGTGCGGGCTACAGACATTCTCGGTAAAAGAACTTTATTGCGGGAGCTCTTGTGAATTCAATGATATTTTTGCTTCTCCAAATCTATACCTTTATTCCAAAAAAGTAAAAATATTGTTCCTTCTATTATCTTACATAATTTTTTTTTTTTTTTTTTTTTTTCCATTTTATTCTACATAACATACATTTGGAGATAAAAATACATCTAATTTATTCTATGATCGAATAACTCATTGAAAAATTGGCCCATGATGATGCATAATGATTGGTTCTATCTTATCTTACACAACACGACATTACTACTATCAAACGACCGACACCTTATTGGTCGCATGTTTGAATTTCTACGCGCTCACAAATTTATGACTCGTGTATCTATACTGACCTTAGATTTCGACTCTATTTGAGATTGCATTAAGATTGTGTTACTTGTAGTGAGAAAATACGACAAAAAAAAAATATTATTTTATTTTTGTATCTAATATCACATTTGGAATATCGCAATAAGTGAAAAACAGAAAAGCATCTTTCTATATATTTGCGACTCAAATTTGCTCCGTGCTTTTTCAAAGCGTTGGATAGAGCTCAACATCAAATTGGTCCTCAATATTTTATGTTGGTTTGGGGTATGGGTATGGAATCTAAGCGCAAATTTGGAAAGAAAAAAAGATTTTTTTTTTTTTAAGTATAAAAAGCACTACTCACGTGGGCCAACACAGTGTACAAAAAACAAAAAATTAAAGTAAGAGGAAATGAAGGAATAAAGAAATAAATAAATATAAGCTTGGGAACATCATGTGCTAATACCTAGTGCAAAATAGGGGAATTTAGAAAAGGATGAGAATCAAATGGGGAGGGGGGGTTTGGGAAAATGATAAGAATCAGCTTTTTAGTGGAAGTTAATCTCTTATTCTCCTTTACACATATTCATATTCTCTTTGGCTCATATAGCTTGTTTATATATAGCTTGTTTGCATCCTTTTTGCTTTTTTCTTTCTTTTTTTTTTTTTTGTATTTTTTTTTCATACATTGAATTGAGTCTCATTCAAGATGCATATATAAAGCTAGACCTAGTCGAAATAAATTATTCAGTAATATCTTATTTGACATAAATAAATTTCTATTATTATTGAAAGCTAAGAGTATATATGGTAAAATTTACATAATAAAAATAACATATTCGGGCTTCCTAGTCTTTTTTTTTTTTTTCAGAATAAAATAAATCACTTCGTAAGTGAAATGAACCTATAAAATCATGAATATCAAAGTCTTTCAAAAAAAAAAAAAAAAAAAAACAAAACTCATACCACTCAATTATATAAAAAAAAATTCGTGCAGAACAAGTTATTCAATATCTAAATATCATGCATTCATTGGTGTTTTCTGATTGATTATTACTACTTTGGATTCATCTGATAATTCGCTTGGTTTCCCATAATTCTCTTTTCAATTGCCTACCGATCGCCTCTAGCTAAGTTTATTCAGGTCTCGAATCCTAGTTCATTCACATTTTTAGCTAAGTTTATTTTTTTAAAAAAATAAACGAAGCGGATAGCGTGCTACCTATCTCTTAAAAAAAATTGCCTAAGCCCTAGATAGAGTATAGAAAAAATTTGGGGTAAGATACATGGTAGCCGTTGTACTATCATAATATTGTGGTTAAATCCTCCTAACTTACATTATTGGGGTAAGATACATGGTATTGAAATGCATCAAACGCTATTCTATAATATGCGGCAATATTACGTACAGAAACCAAGGATATTTTCTCGCAATCACCGTCGTTTCGCCCGCAATCTAACCGTCATCGTATGTAACGCAATCTCCACGACGCCTATCTTATTTCTTATCTTATTTTCGGTAACTATAACAAAAAAAAAAAGCCCTTTCAGAAGAGTAAAATGATCATTTTGTAGAAAAAAACTTACAATAATATTTTACAAGGCTAGGCGGAAAATTTCAATATATGAGAAAGATCAAGGACAAAAGTTACTAGACGACATTCACCCGTGAAGCAGAATCAGATGAGGGCCGAATTCGGGCGATGTCGTGCCGGGCCAAAATTTTCAGATCTGCGGCCCGGCACGGCCATTGAGCCTGCACGGCACGAGCCGGGCCCGCGCCGGCCTAATATTTTCTCTTTTTTCTTTTTTGTCCTTTTCATTCTCTAGGTTTTATAGAATTTTAAAGGAAGTAAAAGACCAAAAGACCCCTCTAATTCATAGAAGTTTTACAACTATTAGAGAGTCATTATAGTAAAAAAAAAAAAACCAAAATTTATAAATCTTTTCAATAAAAAATTTAACCATTTAGGAAGGATAATCCCAAAGGGTTATTTACAAATTTATATCATTTTCAATCAAATTAATTGGACCTGACAAAATCAACAATAATTCCACTAGATTCTAACGAGCCTAATTTACATTTTATCAGCAAATGAAAATACCAAAAACCGATCAACTAATCGCTACCAGAGCAAGCAATTTAACAAAATTCTTGATTTAACAGATCGCGACAATTCAAATCAAACAGAAAATAGAAGTTTGAGGGGTTATCAACTGAATCCAATATAGCAATTATTTTCTAACTAAATAATCAAAGGCATAGAAGCGCACGAGCAATTTTTGATTTTTTTTTTTCCCATCACAAGTTTTTGCAGAGCTGCAATTTTCATCAGAGCAACCATCATTTTGTAACATGGCAAGACAGTCCTAACAGTTAGACCCAAGAGAGAGAGAGAGAGAGAGAGAGAGAGAGAGAGAGAGAGAGAGAGATGCAAGAGCACTTACAGAAGTTAGACATACAAACCGGAACTTCTAGAATCCTCTGGAACATCAGCGGAATGTGGGGGAAGGTCCCGCGAAGGAGTAGAGGGAGGAGACGGGCATGTTCTGCAAATCAACCCGGCTTGAGACCGGCCTCCGCAAGCTCTCGGCAGCATATGCGCGGTTCGGATCCTCATAGACCGAAGTATAATATGTCTGCTGAGGGGGAGGGGGCAAGGCAGGCTGAGGGGCCAACTCGGCTGCTGCGGAATGTGCCAGCGCGTGGCTGACGACAGCCCGCTCGGGGTAGTACATCTCGTGCACATGATCAGATCGAGGCGGCGGCGGCTGCGGAGGGGCCACTTCGCCCTCCCTGGCCATTAATTGCCGGTAGTCCCTTCCTTGGAGCTGGTCCCTCGGAATCACCTCAGGAACGAGTCTATACGCAAGACTGAAGCAAAAACAAGCGTAAAAATTGAGCATTAGAGTTACAAATCATATGCTACTGCCAAGTTGATCAATGTTTAAGCTGTGCCATATACAATGAAGCATCGACGAAAATACTTGTTACGCTTGTACATGCAAACATGAAGCAATGTATGGCAATTACTTTACGAATCCGTTCATCATAGTAGTAGTAAATGTGAACTAAAGAATAAAGGCAAGAATCTGAAACTTGGTCGTCGAAGAACTGGTTATCATCGATATGATGTATGTAAGTTGAGAAAAATGAGGAAGTGTGGGATGCAAACAAAAATTTTGCAAATCAACTACTATTTACAAAAGTCCCTAGTAACAAAAAAAAGCCTAATAAGTAATAACAACCTTTCTGATCCACAAATTTCCACCTCAAAAATAGCTCCCATAAGTTACACCAGTTAGACCTTCATTTTTCGCTCTGTTTACCATTGTTCATTCACAGCAGAAAACAACCTACGCCGACTAAAACGAATGAAATTACAACTCACTGCTACAAACACAATCTATTCCAAGGAATAAACAAGGTGAAGAATTGAAGTTACTGTATTCCTTTTGTCTTCTCGTAAAGGTTCGAGTTGGCACATACCGGATTTCCAAGTTCAGTATTACTCTTTATCAGTTTCTTTTGCATAATTGGTGTTTGGAGCTGGATGATTCTCCCACGGTAAGTTCCTATCTGACCATTTATTCTTCTAATTAAGCTTCTCTAAAAATTACCGAACAAAATAATTGCTCGGTTAAATGTTAATTGCTAAAAAATTTTGGGTGAATGCAGCTTCTCCGATTACTCATGTTCAAATACATCTAAGGAATTTTTAATTACAACTATATTGTTCAGAGATTTAAGCGCAGAGAACGAGATCCGATATCTAAACAGAATACCAACAAAGAGTTAAATTACAAATAAATCAAGCATAAAAGAGGCTACACTATGTGCTAAAATTTTTTTGGGGGGGGGGGGGAGCAGAGACTGTACATACCGCTCAGCATGAACAGGGTTTTCCGAATAGTAAGCTCGCACAGCTTCCACTTGATATGGATCACTTACGGGAGCTGGATAATATGGATCATTACGAGGCAGGACGGCCACATGAACAGGTTGAGGTTCCGGAGCAGCAGGTGCAAATCGGTGGTGTGCATATGGATCAACTACAACCGGAGGAGGTTGCTGTGCGTATGGATCAGCTACAAGAGGGGGAGGTTGATGTGCGTACGGATCAGCTGGAAGAGGGAGAGGTTGATGTGCGTATGGATCAGCTACATGAAGGGGAGGTTGATGTGCGTATGGATCAGCTACACGAAGGGGAGGTTGATGTGCGTATGGATCAGCTACACGAAGGGGAGGTTGATGTGCATATGGGTCGGGTGCGTGAGGAAGAGGCTGATACACATATTGGGGCTCGAATTGTGGTGGAGCTTGTAACACCTGTCCGTATCTATACGGATCCTCAGGAGGTGGGGGAAGCCTCTCAATGTACTGCACGGGTGCTGGCGGCGACACTAAATTAATGGGCCTGAATAAGTCCAGCAATTTACGGACCTACAACATGCGCAAGAAGTAACTTAAAACAACAAAAAGACTATTAATAACAATTAGCAAGGGAAAGTATATGTAAAGGACGATGATCTCCCCTCTAAGCCTCCAACACCTTTTTACTGTAGGGGCCTCTACATACATCCCTGCGAAATCTCTTATATATATATATATATGTGTGTGTGTGTGTGTGTGTGTGTGTGTGTGTGTGTGTGTATGCATATAGAGAGGGAGAGAGCTAGGCTGAAATACTTCTAGAAGTAAACAAGCCCGTTTTCTTCCGCATTGTTTCTAGCAATAGGGCATCCGAATCAACAATCGGCATTTTTAAACATGATCGAGGGTATTCAAACATTTTAAGTTTCAAGCTTTATAATTGTTTATATTGTTTGCCAAGTCTTCAAGTGATTAGAAAGTTGATATTTTTTAATTTGCTGATATAAAATAAATTTGACACCACAGGATCACTAGAAAAATAAAATCGTGAAATTTGATTTCTAGAAGTTTAAATAGCATAGATCATGTTTAATCGATCATCAATTCAGATGTCCTATCACCGAACGATGCAGAAATAAACCACTCCTATGACTGCCAAGAGTATTCCAACTGTACTTCACACACAGATACATACATGCATATACATATATAGAGTCGGCTATGGTACTTTCAAAAGCACCAAGCACCCTGTACGTGTGAGATTTCCCCCATTAAATTTTACCCTTTTAACCATTTCCATTTGTTCGATCATGCTATTCAACTAACAACCTACTCAATTCTAAGGGACCACAATCATCCTAACTGCATATCACTTAATCCAAGGGCTGAAAACCTACGAGCACCAATGACTCATACTTTTAAAAGCATAGGAGCTCAATTCTACACACACACACACACACACACATATATATATATATATATATATATATATAAATATAATGGAGCTAAAATACTATTGATAGTACGAGAATAGTGTTTATTATCAAATTTTGACCATTGGATGCCTAAGGTTTAGTGGGGGTTGGTGGAATACTAATAATCCAAAGGTGTAATAGTAATACCTAAAGGTGAAAAAGTTGGTAATAAACATTATTCATAGACTATCAATAGTGTACTAGCTCAACTCTACATATTATGCACACGTGCATACACACGCATCAAACAAAGCTAGTATCTTTCTAAAGCACGAAGGCCTCTGTGCATTTTAGTTGTTTTCGAAGATAGGACTTTTGAGCCAACGATCGGCTCTGTTAGACTTGATATAGAGTATTTGAAGCGCCTGAAAATAAATTTCACGATTTTTCAATATCATCTACCTAGTAATAAAGGGGCTCAAAATTTCAATGGTTGAAGTGAGCCATTTGCAAATTTAACGGTATAAAAATATCCAAATCTCGTAAAATTTTGATAGAAAATTCCTTAAACTATATAATATAAAATCAATATTTTTGATCTAAAATCTTAGTGTTATATCATCACTTTTTATAAGATTTTTATTTTCGACTGACGATTAGTTCTTTTGATCACTAGGTAAATGATATCAAAAAATCACAAAATCTATTATCTAGATACTTCAAATACTTTAGATCATTTAATGAAGCCGATCGTCAAATCGGAAGTCCTATCATCCAAAACAACTCGAAAGCGTGGATTGTGCTTTTGAAAGCACACAAGCCGACCTCTATATATTTATACATATATATATATATATATATATATATATATATATATATATATATATATATATATATATATATATATATATATATATATATATATATATATATATAGATAGATATATATTATATACTAATATATACATACACATACACATACACATACAAACACATATAAACATATATATGTATATATATTTGTATATATGTATAAGTTTATGTATGAGTATGTACATATGTATATGTATATATATAGGCTTGTGCGCTTTTAGAAGCACAATGACCTCTATGCTATCATGTCGTTTTTGATGTTGGGACTACCAAATCGACGATCGGCTCCTTTAGAATTGATCTAAAGTATTTGTAGTATTTAGAAAATAAACTTCACAATTTTTCGACATCATTTACCTAGTGATCAAAGAGGCAAAAATCAACAACTTCAATAATGGTCACCACTTGCAACTTTAACGGTAAAAAAATATCCAAATCACATAAAAATTTTGATAGAAAATCATGTATACTATATAAAACAAGATCAAAATTAGCTATGAACACGATATGGTCGTGGTAAAACATTTGCAAGTTTAACAGTGTAAAAATATTCAAATCACATGAAGTTTTAATAGAAATATTTAAATCACGTGAAATTTTGATAAAAAATTCTTTCTATTATATAAAACAAGATCAATATTTTAATCTAAAACTTTAGTATCATATGATATTTTTATTTTTAGACGTTAATTTTGAGCCCTTTCGATCACTACAAAAATAATAAGAAAAAATCATGAAATTTATTTTCTAAATACTTCTAACACTCTAAATCAAGTCTAACAAAACCGATCGTCAATTCGAAAGTCTCATCATCGAAAACAACTTGATACCACGAAGGCCACCGTGCTTCTGAAAGCACACGTGTGTGCGTGCGCATATATATATATATATATATATATAGAGAGAGAGAGAGAGAGAGAGAGAGAGAGAGAGAGAGAGAGAGAGGGGGAGGGAGTAGAGATTGAATGCTATTAATAGTATTTGAGCTCTTTTACTATCAATTTTTTAGTCATTAGATCTACACTTTAATTAACTCCACCTTTTTAATCATACTATTCAACCAACCAACCACCCACTCAACCCTAGGAGGACCACCACTAAACCCTAGGGGACCACTATCATCCTAATGCTATAATTTTCCATTCAACGGTTAAAAACTCGATAGCAAAAAAGTCCAAGTACTATTAATAGTATTCCAGCCAAATTTTATATATATATATAGGGTCCGGCTACTATACTATTATGAGTACGATCATATAAATACTATAAGTTGTTTTTCGATGATAGAGCTTCCGAATCGACGATCCACACCGTTAAACGTTATTTACATTTAAAACTTCTAGAACTCAAAGTTTATAATTTTTCGACATCATTTACATTACTATCAAGAGGTCACAAATTTGACAATCTTTAACGGTCGATATGGGATACTTGCTAGTTTAACGGTGTAAAAAGATCGAAATTTGTTGAATTTTTGATAGAAAATTCTATTCACTACATAAATAAAGATCAATAACTTCGATCTTAAATTGAAGGATCCGATCATCCTTTTTTAGGATGTCGTTCAATTTTGACCGTTCATTTTATGCCCACTTGATGGACTTTATTATGATTTCGAAAATTTACGAAATTTATTTTCTAGAAGTTTCAAATACTCTAGATCATATTTAATGGAGTAGATCATCAATTCGGAAGCTCCATCATCAAAAACAACTTGTGAGTACGAGGGCTCCAATACTCATAATAGTATAGTAGCCATGGCCTATATATATATATATATATATATATATATATATAGAAAGAGAGAGAGAGAGAGTTGGTGGAATGCTATCGATAGCAAGCAGACTCAGTTGCCACCCATTTATTTTTTATGATGGAGCTTTCAAATCGACGATCGGCGTTGAACATGATCTATACCACTTGGAAGTACATAGAAATCAAATTTCAAATCTTTTCGACATTATTGACCTAATGGTTAAAGGGTTTCAAAATTTGCAATTTTAATGGTCGATATGAGGCGTTTTCTCGTTTAACCGTGTAAACCTATCTAAATCAATTGAATTTTGGTTAGAAAATTTTTTAAACTATTTAGAACAAGATATATACTCTCGATTTTGATTACAAAATTTCTATCATCACTTTTTAGAGGATATTCATTTTCGATTCGTTCATTTTTACGCCCACTTGATAAATAAGAAAATAATATCGGAAAAGCATGAAATTTGATTTCTAAATACTTCAAGTGGTATAGATCATTTTCAACGGTACTGATCGTTGATTTGGAGGCACCATCATTAAAAATAAATAGGTGGCAACGGAGCCCGTTTGCTACCGATAGTATTCCAGATATATATATATATATATATATATATATATATATATATATATATATAGAACTAGGCTACTATGCTATTAATAGCACTAAGTCATAAGTCATTGGTGCTATCAAGTTTTTTACCATTGGATTGAGAGATGTGTGGTTAGGATGATATGGGCCCCCAAGGGTTAAGTGAGTGGTTGGTTGAATAGTATGATCTAACGGGTAAAAATCATCAAAGGGTTAGATCTAACGGCGAAAAACTTGGTAGCACCAAATTCATGGTGCTATCGATAGTATCCCAGCCGGACTCTATATATATATATATATATATATGGTCCGTGAAGACAAATCAAAACCAATCTACGAAATGAGTTTTGACAAACACTTCGCGCATATATATATATATATATATATATATATATATATATATATATATATATATAGTCCAACTATACTCTCATGAGTATAGACCCTTTTATACTCATAAGTTATCGGCCATTAGATCTACCCCTTTGACCATTTCCACCGGTTAGATCATACTATTCAACCAACCACGTATTCAACTCTAGAGGACCATCATTCTAACCAGGAGACCACTATCATCCTAACCGCACATCCTTTCATCCAACAACCAAAAATTTATGAATACAAAGGGATCTATACTCATAAGAGTGTAGTAGCGCTATATATATATATAGTCGCTATGGTACTTGTAAAAGCACCAAGCACTTGGTGCTTGTAAATTTTTACCGTTAAATCTACGTCTTTGATCATTTTCACCCGTTAGATTATACTATTCAACCAACCACCCACTCAACCCTAGGGGCCCACATCATCCTAACCACACATCCCTTAATTCAAGAAAAATTACAAACACCAATGAATTGGTAATTTTAAAAGCATAGGAGCTCAATTCTATATATATATATATATATATATATATATATATATATATATATATATATATATATATATATATATATATAAGCTAATTCAATTCATATAGAGAGTCAGCTTCGCATTTGAAAGGCCTTTTCAAAGAGGGAAAATTTTTGTATGAGGTATATATATGTAAGAAATAAAATCCTCGAAAGCTACAAGTGAAATTCAAATTTTGCAAACAAATATGTATAAAAATACATAATTAGCTACGGTGTATCTAAAAAACCTTTTTTTCTTCTATTCCTCCTACATAAAGAAGTTAAAGAATCCCAACTCACTTGTTTTGAGTTGAGAGGGTGAACTTGCCCTTTGACTTGTAGTTGTCTTCTATAGCATGCTTAAAAGTGCTCTCCGTAAGGAAGACAATCCTTGTCAATCTTAAATTTTACCTGCATAGGATAAACTCTTGTATTAGTGTACTATCATAGAAGTAACCTCTTAGTCATTTATAATCTCCAAAAAGAGGGATCTTCCACATCCGCTAACATATTGTGAGGTCATCGCCAGTATCTATAATTTTTCTTTGACATCACAGAGCATATATAAAATCTACTCGGACAAATTGCAAAAACTTTTAAATGAAACCGACATTATTAATATTATCACCTTATAAGAACCAATGCTCTTTTATGAACTTAAAAAATTTTCAAAACAAAACCAACTCTAAGAAAACATAAAACTTATAGATAACAAGATAGGCCTATTGCAATCTTTAGCAATTACCCGAAATAGTCTTTTGTAATGTTCGACTTACTGAGGACTATATGGTCCACTTTCCTTTGAGTTTCATTACGAAAAAGTATAAAATGACAAATTTAGATTAGTGCAAGTTGCACCGGTTGTCCTTTATAATGAATCTAGTTCCACTTTAGTCCTTAAACTCTAATTTGAACTATTCAATAGTTCAAAATTCACAAAATGTTACACTCGAGTCCTTCCATCAAGTTTTTCCATCGAATGGAGTTGAGGGAAGTGTGAGGCAATGTATTTTTAGACACACACATCACTCAAATTGAGTTTCTGAGACAGTGGGAGTGGAGGTGTCCAAAGATAGGCAACATACGATTCAAGACAAATCGTGGTGTTAACGATCAAGAGAATGATCATCATTAACTAGGATAAGTAATAGGACTAGTGGGGAAAAAAAGGTGGAAGTAGAGGAAGCTGAGGTTGCCGAAGATACGACTAGAGTTTTAAAGGGCACTCATGTTGGTTAGGATATCCTGTTGGCAGGCATAATTTGGTTGTGCAAGGACAGTGAAACCATGATGTAACCGCTTCCCGGTACCTACATAAGTCAAGCTAGGATTTTTGAGGCTGTGGAAAGCATGGAGGTTGAGGGAAAGGACTATTAGAGAAATAGAAAGGCAAGGTTTTAAAGGTTTGTGTGTTTAGGTCAATGTTAAGAGCATTATGACCATTGTTGATAGAGTTTGAGGAAGGACAACCAACAAACAAAGGTAGAGAAGAAAGATATTACAATTGACATTGCGAGTAAAATTAGCTTAGGGTTTGAGAGAAAAATGGTGAGGGAAGGAGAGAAAAGAGAATCATATGAATAAGGCCAAGATAACTAAAGGGTAGAGTTTAAGGTGATAGAAAGCGAAGACAAAAGCAAAGAGAAGGAAGGAGATAACGTACATAGCGAGATCTCATGTCAAGTTGCTGTCAACTTCCTTGAGCAAAAACTAAATAAGATGACTAATCTTATTAAGTTGAGCCATATAGTGGAGTAAATTAGAGCTTACGCAAAAGTTGAACCATAAAGCTGAGTAAATTAGAGCTTATGCAAAAGTTGAACCATAAAGTGGAGTAAATTAGAGCTTACGCAAAAGTTGAACCATAAAGTGGAGTAAATTAGAGCTTACGAAGTGTTTAGTTGCCCAATAAAGATGTCGAAAAATAGTTTCGGACCAAAAAAAGCTTCCAAATTTAGGTTTCAATGAAAAATATTTGTACATATATTAGGACTTTCTTCGCTAAAAAGACAAATTGAAAATCAAAACATTATTCTCCTCTTTCTCACTCTCTTCATTTCTTCATTTTCTTTTACTACGAACCAAACAAACACGCCCTATAAATTGCTTTTACTAAATGCTGAACCAAATGACAAGAAATGAAATTTCTCATATTCTATGAATAAAAATTCTTCTACAAATTATTTTCAACAATTATACGTGAAACCAAACATCACCTAAAGGATCCAAGAGCAACTCAAACTACTAATGCAAAATACTCAAGGACTTAGTTAAATGCTTATACAAGGAAAATTGATCCCTATGACATTCTAAGGCAAACGAAAGAATCATAAAGCAATCACATTGGAAGAAAAAATTTGAGGCGAGGACTTGAAACTAAATCAAATCAGAAAATACGTAAGTAACATCGCCAACTTCCAATCACATATCTAAAAAATTGTTGACAAGAGAGTCCAATCCTAGACAAATCAAAATTAGACATGGGTAACATCTTATCATTTTTTTCACTTAACGTGTTAGTCGACCAACATTCCGTTGAAAATTCATCATTCTCCATCAAGTATTGCACCTAAATACTTAGCTCTTCGATAAACATACCCTAATATACTCAATTTAGTCATACATTGAAGACATGCAATGGATAGTCAAAGCCACGCCCTTACCCAATATCTCATGTTCGCAAAGCTTTAATATCCTTTAAATAAAAAAGAAAAATCCACATTGACTATTGGCAACATATAGCTTGACCTTGCCTTCAAAATCAAAAGAGCTCGTAATACCAATCCCTCCAACACTTCAACAACTCTTGCCATCAGCAAAAAAAAGTTATCCAATTTAATTGGTCAAAATAAAGCGCATTATCTTTAACTTGTTACGAAACTAGATTCATCACCATAGCTACCAATTAGATTTGCTCACGCAATTCCAACCTCTCCTCCTTATTCAAATCAGTATGTGCCTGATTCTTACTTTGAGAGACTTCAACCAAAAAGATGAGACACACCCAACCCAATCTTTTACTTGTCGAGTGACTCGAGTCAATCCCGACTTGGTTCATTGAGTCAAGTCTCAAAAACTACTAACTGAGAAAATTAGGATTGGCTTCATGCCTTCAATTCATTAGTTCGCTTACCTAGCCTTGACCAATTTCACAGTGTAGCTATTTTTCAGTTCACTTGGCCGCATCAAACTTACAATAGCTCAAACATCCCAGCTTACGTAGGTTCAAGTAGGCAATTTTCCCTTTGCCTATAATCTTGGCATAACCATACTTGGTAAGCTGATGTTTTCTCAGGTCTACCGACGATAATCATTTCTCTTCATCTAGCGGCTCAAGATTCCTAAAAATGTGTTATACCTACGTTAGCTTCAACACGAGACTACAATAAATCTAAAGAAAGATGGCAATAATGGAGATAGCACTAACGTGCCAAATGGAAGTTAGCCATGACACTGAAAGAGTAGTAAGGGATCAATTGTGTAGTGGACCATAATTGCTATAACCATATGGCGAGACAAAGATATTGGGCAAATTAGTAGTAGTAGCGACAGCACTAGTATAGCAACAATGATAAGCAATACGCAATGATGGCAATAATAGAGATGATGGTAGCAGGAGGAGTTGATAGTGATGGTAATGGCAAAGGCGGAGATAATAGTGACAATCTAGCAACGATACTAATCATAATAGTGGCAACAACCATGGGAGTAGTTGTAATGATAAAATGTTGATAGCCATCGAGAGAGTGGTGATAGTGATGATAATAATAATAGCCAAAATATTGTTTGTCCTATAGAAGGCGATTGTTGTGGCTGCAATGAAGGGCGATAGAGGCTGCAACTATAGCAGGATATGGCAATTGCAATAGTAGTAGTAGGAACTGTAATCGTGGCAACAGCAGCAATGCTATTTCAGAGGGAAGGACAGTGTTGGTTGGTGGTGGTAGAAGTAGCAGTGAGAGTGACAATAACAATAGTTTGGTGGTAATGGTGGGTGATGACAATAATAGCAACACTCTAATAATGACAATGGTAGTGAAAAATGACGCTTGCAATTGAAGTACCTCATTTACAAGTGGCAAAAATCAATCAAAGTATGCGCAAACTTTCATAATCGAGAGGCCTAAGCTAGTTCATTTCATTTAGAGCCAAAAGCGGGCTGCTTGTGAACGACTCAATTCGAAGATTGTCTAATACAGTAATACTACAAATATCAAAACTAAGTAAATGAGACCTTGTTTCTCAAACTTCCAACTGGAGCACAAGTTGCTTACAAGTGGAAAGCCCATTAATAGACCCAGAGGCAATGGATATAGCAATGGTGGCATCTATGGTTGTCGGGAGATCGACGAGTGGTAACAACCGTGATGGTGATGGTGAATGAAGTGGTACCGATGAGGACAAGTACAGTTGAAGTATTGCCTGTTTATGGCACAATCAAGATGTATCTTTGTCCACACAAATACGATTGCCCAAATAGGTACTGAGTTTCCACATTTTACAAAAGATAGTTTTCAGGGAATCCTATAGTCCAGCCATGTCAGATGCTACTGTTGGACAAGCATAGGAACCTAATATTCCTAGTCCACAAAACCCAGGTAGCAATGGCCTCCAAGAAAACAAGAGCCCAATTCCATTATTTCAACAAAATTGATAAGCAGCCATCTACCGTGAGTACCGCCACATACATAATTATGGCAGAGGCAATATGTTCGATAACTTGCTAAAAAAAAAAAAAACTAAACTAAGAGCAGGAATGTACCCAAAAGCTCAATTACCTGAGAAGGAAATGCTCCGTTGAAAGCCTCCGGAGCCAGGTTGAGCCCACCTTTTGATGTAGCCCTGTACACCCCATACAGAAGCCTCAAATCAAAGTCATAGAGGAATAGCTTGGCCCCAAGCTTGATCTTCTCGACCTCCTCAATTCTCTGCCTAGGAAGCCCAAACAGCCGGTAGCGGTAGCACTCCGACTTCGTCTTCGCATTGCACATAAAGATGAACCCCGAGCTCTTCTCCACAGGCTCCTTAACCTTATTCGCGTCTCCTTTCTTATTTACCTTATTACCGTCGACCGCGGGTTTGGCCGCGGGGCCCTTACGCTCCTCTCCTTTGCTATTAACAACCGCAGCTGCCGATTTAGATGCGGAGGCGGAAACGGAAGCCGAAGCCAGGTCCTTGGCCTGGGCTCCCCCATCCTCTGCCGCCACCGATGCCGCCACAGAGGGAGGCACAGCCATGGGCTTATTCTTCTTAGCCTTAAACTTCTTCTTGCTTTTATTCGAAGGCCCAGCGCCCGGGGTTCGAGGAGCCCCCACTGCCGCCGCTGCAGCCGCCGAAGCGGCGGCCTTGGCCTTCCCCTTGTTCCAAAACTTCTTCGGCTTCACCATTGGCGCCTCCAAGAACGAAGGGATGCAGAGGAATCGGAATCGAGCAACAAATCCACCCCTCTCACCTTCTCTACGAGGAAGAAGAGCTCCCTCCCAATGAAGAAGACGAAGTACACCGCGCGAATCGGGGGAGAATCGGATCGTAAACCCTAAATCGGAGCGCGGAGAACGCCTAAACCCTAACGAGGAGTCGAACCCTAAACCCTAACCCCTTAAACCTAAGAGAGAGAGAGAGAGAGAGAGAGAGGAAGAGAGAGGGTGTGTGTACCTGCGCAGTTGATGATGGCAGAGGCCGAGAAAGAGCGGAGGAGAGCGAGCGAGGAGTATATATAAAGCTCGGTGAGGGGCCGAGGATTGCGTAAATTTAACGGCTGGGATGAAGGCAGAGGGAGGATGTGGACCGTTCGATGGACGGTGAGGGGACGACGATGGGGCAAATTTGACGGCTGGGATCAAAAGAGTAGGAGGACGTCTACCGTTCGATGAAGGACACGTGTACTGCGGATACGCTACAAGCACGGTGGGGGGGGGGGATTTAACGGCTGGGATCAAGGGAGCAGGAGGATGTCCACCGTTCGATGAAGGACACTGATTCCGTACATACAGGCACGGTGAGGAGGGGAGGAAAATGGAAAGAGATTTAACGGCTGGGATTAAGGGAGCGATGTTGGATGTGGACCGTTCGATGAAGAACGGACGTACACCTGATTCCGTACATGCACGGTGACTGTGAGGACAAGGATTGGAAAATTTGAACGGCTAGGATCAGGAACGTGCGAGGACTCGGGCCGTTCGGCCCACTGGACCAAAATTGTTTGGTCCATTGGACCAAAAACCTCCTCCCAACCCAAAGGCTCGGCCACGGTGGATGGCTGTGCTGTGCTGGGCCACGGGCCTCTCCTCGGCCTAGCATAGCTTAGGCCCATTTCAGGCCGTGCTATGCCAGCCCGTCGGGTCCAAGGGGAGAGGCCCAGCAAGGCCCTGAAGCTCGGGCCGGGCCGGGCTGGACTGCAGCCTGGCCCGAGGGCCTGCATGGGCCGTCCGGCCCATTTTACATCCCTACCTGCAAGGCTGTAGTACCTGCTGGGGATATCTTTGAATGCAAATAAACTCAGTTTCAAAGGGCACACATGCAAATACTGAGTTTGTATGCGTAGCAATTCTGTGAAACTAATGGAATCGATGCGTTTTCTTGGTCAGGTATCGGCCTCTTTAGGTTAGTAACTTCCATCGAGATATGCAAACGAGCGGAGCATTTTGATCCGTTTCTGTTCGACATGAAAGGGCGCAATCTGGAACAGGTTAGTGCCGATGCTAGCTGCTTTCAACATTTTCGTATGCATGCATGAGAACTTCCTTTCTCCTTTCCCCTCATTATGATTGCTGACCACTTGCAGATCACGGCGCTGGTGGACGCGCTGGGCGTGGCCGTAAGTGTGCTGAACATCGACTCCTCCCAAACCCTATCTAGCTCCGGAACCCTCGAGGCCAACCCACATGACTTCTTCCTGCACTCGAGCCTCCCGAATCAGCCTCCGCCGAGTGTTTCTACAGGAGGCAACGGAGCGAGCATGAGTAATGCTTTGGCTTGGCGCAGGCCCCATGTGACCTTGCTGTACAGGCCAGGCCATTATGATATCCTCTATCCGAACTCCTTAATTACTGGCCGCAGCAGGATTTTTTTTTTGAGAAAAGGTAGCGTGCTACCGCTTCATTCATAAAGTAAATGAATTTAGCAAAAGGGAGTGGTTCTGCCACCAAAAGAGGAGGGAACGAAGATTCGTCAAAGGTTCGTCTGTTTCGTTCCAGCCACACTGCCCACCAGACAAAAACTAAGATAGCTGACTCCTTTCTTCCGGCTGCTCCTCGTTTACACCGCAGCAGGATTTTTGATAGAGGTGATCTTCTGATATAGATTGCGTAGGTCCCACATTAGGTTACATCTTACGTTAGGTTTATTCACAGAGAGAGAGAGAGTTGGGAGTTCATGAATGCTGTTTGACTTTCCAAGTGCTCCGATTCATTGGCTTGAATTCTTTTGTAAATATAACATATGCTAACATGCAAACTGGTTGTACAGTCTTTTGTATACAGTACATGAAAATATTTTTACGGATTTGAAAAAAAAAATTAAATTTTAATTTTTTGAGAAAAAATTGAATCTATACTTTTTGCTGATTTTTTTTGGCGAAGAAACGAAAACTGAAGATGCGTACAAATCTTTTCATTTAATTTTATTTTACCGAACCAAACAAATATGATTTTTTTTTTCTTTCAATCAAACAAATATGGGTAAAAAATTATTATTTTTCCCTACAAACTAAATACCACAAAATGTAAAATTTTTTCTATCAAAAATTGTTTTCTACACAAAATTATTTATATTTTCTTCTGTTCCGAGAGAGATAGGCGGTATGCTACTTGTTTTATTTAGAAATAAACTCAGCTAGAATTCAAACTTGAAACCTCGGATATCAATCACCAATCTTTCTACTTGCGCTCATCATCGATAAGAGAAGACCCTTAGCTTGGCTTACAATGGAAAATTGGAAAATTATTTCTCACATTTTCACGTTAGGTAAACGGACGGACCCTCAGCTTGCCTTACCATGGAAAATTGTAGAGACGAGTGTGTCTCTACATAGACGTGCTGAAGGGCCCTCTATATGTCACCGGAAAGTAACAAAAAACAGAGAATTTACTATGCTACTGCGAAAAGTTCACTTCACTGAACTTTATTATCTATTGCAAACAGCTTTGTGTAATTGAATCTTTACTACTTTTTCTCTTCAATATGGCCCAGCTATCGTGTGTTAGCAGTTTTTACTATATCTATCGAGAGAGAGAGAGAGAGAGAGAGAGAGAGCTTGCCTCAATCTGGTTAAGAAGCGCGGCACGGTCAAAGACTCAGCTCTGTCTCCCCCCTCTCCTGCAATTTCTACATAACCAAATCAGAGACGAACTCGGAGGGAGAAGGCTCGGCCGGAGCAGAGCACGGTGTGGCCGTGGTGGCGGTGCTGCTACCGCGCTTCGGGTAGAGCACGCCGTAATGTCCTCGCCAATACATCAACACCACACGAGGATCCCTGGTACGTTCCGAGCTACCACGACTATGATCACTGTCGTCACCGTCACCGTCGCCGTCGTCCAATGCCGCGGCCAACCCCTTCATGTCGGAGAGACCGGATGAAGGGAAAAGAGCTGGCGGTTTTGGGGTGCGCAGGGTCACGACGTAATCCGTGACGCCCGCCCCTCTACCGCGCCTAGAGGAGGAGCAGTTGAACATGTGCACGCGCAGCCCCTCGGTTATCGCCCCGAGGGGGGGCGCGTCGAGCTGCACCACGTGCATGGGGACGCCGAGGGCGTTGCTGAGGGCCTCGGCGCGTATCAGGTCCTTTAGGATGTTCGATACGTTCGCCTTCTCGACCCCAAACTGTTTCAGCAATACACAAATCACAAAAAAGAAGAAGAAAAAAAACAGATCAGAAACGAATACGGTGTGATTCACCGAGAGTTACGATTCAACAGAATCAATGATTCATCAAGTGATAGTTCAAAAGTGATCTCGGCAATTCTCAGTAAATCTCGACAGTGTGATCACAATGATTCACTCTTCGTATACATACATACATACATATATATATATATATATATATATATATATATATATATATATATATATATATATATATATATATATATATATATATATATATATATATATATATATATATATATATATATATATATATATATATATATATATATATATATATATATATATATATATATATATATATATATATATATATATATATATATATATATATATATATATATATATATATATATATGCATTATAATTATTAATGTGAGTAGTTATAGGCCCCCAATACCTATATGTTTGTTTCTCGATGATAGAGCTTCCGAATCGACGCATCCACTCATGGAATATGATCTAGAGTATTTAAAACTTCTAGAAAATAAATTTCGTAATTTTTCAAAATCATAATAAAGTCCATCAACTGGGCATAAAATGAACGGCCGAAATCGAACGACGTTCTAAAAATAGACGATCGGATCCTTCAATTTAAGATCGGAGTTATTGATCTTTATCTAGGTAGTGAATAGAATTTTCTATCAAAAATTCAACCTATTTCAATTCTTTTACACCGTTAAACAACCAAGTATCTCATATCGGCGTTAAAAATTATCAATTTTGTGAGCTTTTGATCGTAAGGTAAATGATTTGAAAAATTACGAAATTTATTTTCTAGAAGTTTTAATTACTCTAGATCATATTTAACGGAGTAGATCGTCGATTCGGAAGCTTGATCATCGAAAACAACTTATGAGTAGTAGGGCTCTACTACTCATAATAGTATAGTAATTACTCTATATATATATATATATATATATATATATATATATATATATATATATATATATATATATATATATATATATATATGAGCTTTACTAGAATACTATCGGTAGTAAACTAGCCGTTTTACTACCGATTTGTTTTCGATGATAGAGCTTTCAAATTGACGATCGTTGAATATGATCTATACCATTTGAAGTGTTTAGAAATCAAATTTCAAATCTTTTCGACATCATTTGCCTAATGATCAAAGGGTTTCAAAATTTGTAATTTTAATGGTCGATAAGAGGCGTTTTCTCGTTTAACGGTGTAAAGATATCCAAATCAATTGAATTTTTGTTAGAAAATTATTTAAACTATTTAAAACAAGATCTATACTCTTGATCTTGATTACAAGACTCCTATCATCATTTTTTAAAGAGTATTCATTTTTAGTCATTCATTTTCTGTTCACTTGATGGATAAAAGAACAATATCGAAAATGCGTGAAATTTGATTTCTAGATAGTTTAAATGGTTTAGATCATATTTAACGGTGCCGATCGTCAATTTGGAAGCTCTATCATCGAAAACAAATCGGTAGTAAAACGGCTGTTTACTACCGATAGTATTCTAGTTCAACTCTCTCTCTCTCTATATATATATATATATATATATATATATATATATATATATATATATATATATATATATATATATATATATGAGAAATGATTCGGTACTTTTTAAAAAAAAATTAAAAAAGATCTTAACCATTGATTAGTTTAGGTTAAAAATGTAATTTCAATACTTAGCAGTAAAATGATTATTTTATTTAAGGTTAGTTTGGTAATTAAACACAACAACATTTAAAGAAACTTTTAATTGTGTCCTAAATTTACGCATTAATTAGGATTAATTTAGGAAATTTTAAAAATTATATAACCAAATTTATGCAATTATTAGGCTCATTAATTAAATACTAATTAAAGCGTAATCATGAGGAATCTAAATTATATTTCTAAATACGATGAATTAATAGGGATGGTTCGCGCTTAACTCGATCATAGTTTCTCATAGGTAACTTCAAACTTTGCTTGACTATGTAACTTCATAGTTTGCTCAATATAGTAATCTAAATTATAATTTAACCCGAAAACATTGAATCTGAACCCGAAAATTATTAGTCCCATTAAATACGAATTAATTTAAATTATAGGAATTTTAGAGTAATTTAAAAAGATTAGGATTATTGGTGAGAAAATAAATAGTTAGGAATTTGAATTGAATCTCACTAACAATCAAAAAACTTATTTCCAAACTCACCCGATTTCAAAAATTCATATTCAAATTCAAAAGCGGCCAATTTTTCAAACCCAAAATAAAACCTAAACCGAAAACCAGAATTCAAAACAATTATTTCTGTTTACCATATTTCAAAACAATTATATGAAACTTAAATTTTTAAAATATAAATTTGAATATAATATTAAATTTTATATATGATTCGGGTCGGATATAAGGTGGCAGTAGGACAAAATTCATAATTGTTCCAAAAAATAATTTCCGTTCTTGTTGGATATTGGTTACGGGTTAAAAAATATTAATTATAAAAATAAAAAAAATCAATCATAATTTAAAACAAAATTCAAAAATTTCAAATACATTAGAAATGAGAGTACTAAATTGCCTATGTATTAATGACTAAATTGTCTATTTATCAGAGAGAGAGAAAAAGGAAACAAAGAAAAAATATAAAATTTGAAATTATAATAGATGTAAAATGACTAAATTGCCTATGTATTAAAAGACAAAAATACCATTTTTTGAGATACCTGGTAACCGGTAACTCTTCCAAAGTGACCTACTATTGCAGGTCATAATTTTAAGAAAACTAAATCTAAGCCGTTGAATACCCGTGAATGAACGGTTACAAAAAAAGAAAAGTATAGAAGCATTACTCTATATATATATGAATCTTATGTAGAAGGATATGGCCAATCGCGAACCTCGTTTATGCTCGCGGAAGTGAAGGCGACTTTCGTCGGTGAGTAGTGGTCGATCTGCGAGTGAATCTCGACGGAAGTGATTAGTCTCAATAAGATGATACCTGAGCCCCCCGAAAGCAAACCAAGTAAGAGGAAAACAAAGGAAACAAATGAGGAGACGAAAGTAGGAGAATGTAGAGCGATTCAACGCACCGTTCAACTCGTTCTGCTCATCGAGGCAATCCCGAAGATACTTCTCAGCGCTGAAACACCACCACAACGAGCAGATCGGTATGTTTCATACTCAAAAAAAGCGATTCGACAAAATTTTGTAGGTAAAATGGACACGAAAGGGGCATATGACGCATCTCGCGTATTGCTTCTTCTTTTTTTTTCTATACAGAAGAGGTTATCTACCTCACATCCCTTGGCGGTCCACAGATAACATCCACCAGCACGCACTTAAATTCCTGAAAACAGGTTTTTCTCGCAGGAGATGTAATTGAGACGGGACAACAGATAAAGCATTAGTCGAAAATAGTGAGGAACGAAGAGCCAACGTACGGTCGAAACTTCGCACGTTGAATACATGTATATGTATGTTTTGAGCAAATATTTTGAAATGCATAATAATTAGATTTAAAGATTTGTCCTGGGTTATCTTAACAGAGCATACTCGAGTTCACTGAGAGATTTTTAATATGCTAAGATAAGATTAATGATGTTATCATGTCAATTGAACTCGGAAGAACAACTTCATGTTGATAAGGTTGCAGAGTCATCTATGAGTTTTGTTTTTCCCCCTAAATTATGTCGCATTTGAGGTTTAGTCCCACATGAAAAATTTCTCCAGCTGTTTCTAGGAAGTCAAAGACGAACATAAAAGGTGTAGTCATATAGGGGGAAAAATGAAGTTAAGCGCACCTGCAGTAAGTAGTCAAAGGTATCTTGACGGCCACCCAAGGCCGCATTCATCTGTTTGTACTTCTCCAGGATTGAGAGGATGCGATATAACTCGTTTGAGTCTGGCAAAAGGTGTTTCCCCATAAGATACTCCTACATCGACACCTCCCGCAAATGAGTCGTAAAACCAGAATACGCGCAAGAAAATGTTCGTGATACTATGATTTCGGCACGGCTATTACAAGATAGGAGAAGATGAAGCTTCTGTAGAAATTGTTGCCATCGCGGCGTATTTGCCTGAACGAATTGTAGTCGTCGCCAAGAAGCTGCATCATGAATAATTTGTGGGGGCTAATCAGGTATGATTAAAAGAGTTATGAGAAAATTGTGGATAAAGAAGCAGCAACCATTTAACTAACCTCGATTTTTTCGACAATGTCAGAAGAGCTGAATTCAAACTCAGCAACTAATGACGAGAACTTTTCCTGCAACACCGATAGAATCTCTCACTTTTCCATTAAGTACTAAAAATGCAAGTTTACATACAAAATGTCTCCAAACAAGTCATCATTCTTTCGCAATTATCATCTCAGAGCAACCAATCGTACAATCGAGGAAATCAACATCAGCCTAAACCGCACATTGAACAAAAGAAGAGCTAATGATTACATCTGATAAGCTCAAATGATCATACTCCTCGACAACACAATGAGAAAATTATTATTACTGTTAGTATCAGTATTATTATTATCATCATTGTTATGCATGTAATGAACACATCACCGCAGCAGAGGTTACAAATTAATAGACCCAAAAGAGAAATTTATGTTACGAGCAATCACATACAGAGAATCAAATAATGTTCAGTTACGAGAAAGACTTGAACGAAACAAAATAGTAAAAACTGCGCCGTAACACCTGAAAAGAACTCAAATAGTGAACGAATCAAGAGCCTCAGAAGCCAAAAGCAAAGTTTATACCATGAAGGCTTCAAAGAAGAGCTAAATCATTCATCTACATCATTAGAGCACCTCAAAACCAATATGTAGAACTACTAGAATTCAGGTAAAAGCATTTATTAACACTAATCACAATAAGAACTCACGGATTCTCATAAATGACGAAAAAATAAGCGAAAAATGGGTACATCGTCAGAGCATCTTAGGGTAAGCATCAAAAACCTACTAGGATTCAAGTAAAAGCATTTAACCATAAGAATCTCAAAACAAACTAGAGGAATACTAATAAATCATGAAAAAAGTAGGAAACAAAACCAGAATTATACAGGTCAAATCCTGAGATCCCATCCAAGAACTCTCAAAGCAGAGCCATGTCAGTATCCACATCATCAGAGCACCTTACAACTCGCATCAAAAGCACTAGGATTCAGGTTAAAACATCTATTCACACGGACCACGACAATAATTCAAAAAGAAGAAGAGCTTTATCATCATCCGGACCATCGAAGCACCTCAAAACCACTAGGATTCACATAGAAGCATCTATCGACACAAAATCGCAGTATGAACTCAAGGATTCCACACTAATCAATAAATTAGGCAAAAGATGAGCTAAAAATTACGGGTTGTATCTCGCAAACTAGTTAAGAACTCACAAACCAAGGCCAAATCATCATCTACATGATTAGAGCACTTCAAAACCTCTAGGATTCACATAAAAGTGTTGGCACAAATCTCAGGATGAACTCAAGGATTCTAAATAAATCACCAGAAATTAAGCGAAAACGAGTTTAGTAAAGATCGCATCACGTAAACTCCCTTGAGAACTCACAAAGTAAGGCCAAATCAATCATCTGCATCATCGGAGCATCTCAGATCACTAGGATTCGCATAAAAGCATCTTCAACGCAAATCTCAGCACGAACTCAAGGATTCCACATAAATCACCAAAAATGAGGCCAAAAATGAGTAGAAAATCACCGATCGGATCGCAAAAACCCCTTCGACAACTGAAAAATAAGAAGAGAGAGAGAGAGAGAGAGAGATCGGGATCGGGAAACGCATTGCCTTATCTCCCACTGCGGGGTCGTGCCTCATCCGCTCCAGCTCCTCGACGGCGCTCTGGTGCGAGTTCCGCACCCACCGCGGGAGGCTCTTCATCCTCTCCTCCTCCTCCTCGTTGATTCCGATCTCGAAGGAGCAGAGGCCATTGAGAGATGGAACCATGTCGTCGTCGTCGTCTTCTTCTTCTTCTTCTTCTTCTTCCTCTTCTCTCGCGATCGCGGGGTTTCCGCTCTTTAGAGAGAGAGAGCTTGGAAATGAGAGGGAACAGGTGAAATTGGAACTAGTCGGGGGAGTATTTATAGTGGCGGTAAAAATAACTCTACAAGGTTAAAAATGAGTCACATTGTAGCGTGCCATTTCACGCCAAATATATATATATAAATAGCGAAATTTGATACAGTCGAGCCAACTTATATCCCGCCCGGTCCGTTTTACATCCCTCGTGAAAACTGAAAAGAAGGGGATGCTATTTGTGATGAGCGATGATGACGACGTAGTTTAAACGAGCACACTATAAAATACCTCTAAAAAGTTTCCTGACTTTCCGATTTATCTCTCTTAGAAGGTTAATATTAAAAATATTTCTCTTACGTTCCAATTTATTTCTAATATAACTCTAGAGTTAAAATCTGTTAATTAACCTTGTTATCTTTATAAAATTACTATTTTGCCATTTTAAATATACTTTTCTATTATCATTGTCTTTCTTATTTGTACTTAAAGTCAGGGGCACAAAAAGTATTTTAACTTTTAAACTTTTCCAATATAACCCTCTATCGTCACCAACCTTTCTTATTTATTCTTAAATTAAGGGTAAAATTGATATTTAAATTTTTTTTAACTTTGATAGATATTCACCTCACGTTTAACCCAGATTAATTTTTTTTTATTTAATTCGAGTCCATTTTATAGACCTAATAAAAAAATTTTGAGTCCAAACAGAAAGATAAGTGTTAAATATAAAAATATACAAATATCATTCTCTATTAATTTAAAGTTCTAAAGTGCAACGGTTGTTTCATATAATTTACATCCATAGATTCTAACTTATTAACGTGTTAATAAAAATTATTTCTTTTTCCGTAATAAGCTATATCAACTAAAACATTATACAAGATTTCACTACCATGTATAGATGATCAAGAAAACTGGTTTAATTCATGAAAAAAAAAAAAAAAAAAAAAAAAAAAAAAAAAAAAAAAAAAAACCCTACTACATTAGCAGAAATATAAATATAGAATCTGCAGAAGATGGTTTAAAGTTTGTTAGTTTTGGGGGGTTAATTACACCATCCATCAATCCCCAGCTTTTATTTTTTGCATGAGTAATACATGAACACATGCATTCATTGATAACAGTGGATGAGAAAGAATATCATCATCCTGTACAGAGTAAGATGCATTGCATCATTTTGTACAAAAAATAGTTGAAACTTCAAAAGAAAACTCAGATTTGCCGAGAGCTGCGAGACCCGAATTACACATATACATTGAACTACAAACTATTGCAAATTTGCCTATTTACAGTATATCAGATTTGAACCATGGTAAAAAAAAAAAAAAGAGCAGCAGAACTACAGGGTTGCAACCATGCACAATAACATTCTTCTCGAACTACATATTTTGTTTGGCTGGAGCTTCTGCGCGAGTGCTGTTGAAGAAGCACCACCAGCAGAAGCACCGGCAGAAACTCCGAGCTAACTTGAATCATTAAAAAGAGCATGCCCGATCTGAATGAGCAGTCTGCTAACATCTTCAAAACTTTTCTCCTTACGACCAAATTCGTTGCTTGGGATAGAGAATGTCATAACGTCCAGGCCGATACGCTAAAGTTACTACATAAGCGTGCCAGTTTCTTCTGGAAGAACTACTTCCTTGTCCGCCTTTGTAGATCGGTCTGGGGTTGAAGTTGCGAAGGTTCAAGCTCGCGGTCCCTCGAGGCGATGTGGCTGAATTGATGCGCAATATCCTTACCTTGATACGGAAAGCATTTGCCAGAGCTATAGCTTGCAGTTGCTCAGCTTCCACACCCAACGGGACGACTTCATTCTCGCAGAACTGTTCGAACGAGCAGCAGATTAAAACAAAAGAATAGAGATGACTAATTTCCGCAAAGACTCCTGTAAAAATTCTGACTCCTCATATGCACACTTCAAAGGTGCAGGTCTCATGAATTAGGATCACCGAATTAATGGCGGAAACATGATTATACAGAAATTTATCTGTAAATATAGTTCGCACTGTTATACATGTAAAAACAGATATATACTTCGCACGGTTAGTCGGTTATACAAGTAAGCACTTCCTACATTACCTATTATGCATCTTCATTTTCAACTACTGAAATTTCGAGGGTAGCACACGCAACATCTTCTTTTCTTACATTTTGCACTCACACACAAACATACTCCCGAAAGCTAATTAGTTAGCATTTGTTCCCTACTTGATTGGCGCAAAGCAAATGAAGATAAATTCATGAATGATAACAAGAGCATCGTGGAAGATGATACCTCACTTATTCATGACCAAAAAGCAAAAAAATGATTATATTTTAGTAGATAAGATAAAAGGCTAGATGCAGAAGCAGCACAAACCTCCTGCGGAGTTCTATATTTCAATTTGTCCAGAAATAGGCTGTAAATTTCTTTGTTCTTGCAGATCTCAACAGAAGCAACCAATCTGAGAAGAGACAAAACTGACCAACAAACTGCTTTATTTACCGAAAGACAAAGTGACGACGAACAAAACTAATCCGTGTGTTTCTCACTGTAGTTCATCTCGTTCTCATCTCCAAACATCTCATAAAGATCCTCAGCCGTGTAGCTGCAGAGAAAATGGTTTTTTTTTTTCCCCTTCTTTGCAGACAATATTATCGGAAGAAATGTAAACATATTAAGAGGAACAAGTCGGTAACAAGTATATACATCACATTGACTTCTTTTCCGTCAGGAATCTCTGTAACCATATCAATGAGTGCCTGAAGACAATAACAATAATCATCATCACATCACAGTTATTATACCAGACGGAATAATTTGGGAATAAATGAGAACAGTAGAACAGCAAGAATTTCCAGACAGAATTAATCTTAAAAATAAAAGGAATGCTGCAGGAGTTTTTTTTCTTAATTAACAATATGGGTTGAGTTGTATCACCAAAAATGAAATCTATGTAGACCTGCATGAGTTTACACTTCGTAATTTTTTTCATCCCCTTAATGAACTGCACATGGTGTGTTTGATAGTCAAAGAGAAATGTATACCTGCAAGGTTGCAGAAATAAATCATGCCTACAAATCACTGAAGAGAAACAGGACTTACTTCAGAGAGATCCCTAAAGTACTTATTTTTTCCTCCAAGCCTAACATAATCCCGCTGATACTGTTGAAGACATGCAAGAATGTGTTTGACTTCATCCTCATCTTGTGCTTCAAACATTTGTTCCTATATAGACATATAAAATTAAACATTTAGCACTAGAAAATAATCACATTAGGCCTGTTCGGCCTGGGTGGAGCATATGCAGAAGTTCCCCTTCGATAATGCTGTTTGAAGAAGCAATAACAACTTTATCATCAATGAGCTCATCTGCAGAAGCTTAAGGTTTGAATTGCAGGTTTTAGTTTGGAATATGGAAGCTTGTTTTAGCTTCAGGGTACAATAAACGGTCGAAACATTTTGTTCCATCAAGCGAGGGTTATGAAGAAGTACAATACTTAAAAAGGGAACATAAAGTACCAGGTAGGCAAATATGAAACATCGATAGAAACAGTTGCCATCTTGATGTGCCCGTCTGAAGGAAGAAAAATGTTCACTGATAATCTGCACCAAAAACAATTTGCTTGTGAATAAAGCTGAACCAATCCACCAACAAGCTATTAATGTAAAACCAGAATAGACCTTGACTTTCGTTTGTATTGCGTAGCTGTCTACAGGGAACTCAGCACCCAGCGCTAGAATAGGTTCCTGCAATACCAAGAAATGTTCTGCTTTCATATACTGATACTAACCATGCATGCAACACTATGTTAGTTCCTCTCCTCTAAAGAGTTTGTGACCTATTTAAACAAATTCAATCAGTCAAAACATTAGCTTGTAGACAAATTTGCTGCTTTAGGATACAGAAATTAGTTTTCAGCCCATTAAATTTAAAATTTTGTAAATCACTTCCCGTAATAGGTCTAATAGAGAATTCAAATTTCCCAGTCGGCGGTCTAGCAAGGCAGGCACATGCCGCCCATGCCGCCAGTGCCGATAAGCCTATGTTTCCGGTGCTGACATATAAAAGGGGTGTATGCCGAGGCGTGCCATGCCACACTGCTGGCACACCAGCACGCTCCATGTCAGTAGCATGGCAATCCTTGCATACAAGACAAATCTCATTCACCAGGGTATTCATCCTAGGGGAGTCGAGAATAGGACATAGTAATCATACTCTTGCAACAATCAGACTCTTTGCCATTTATGCCGCCGACCTCTTTTTTTATTCTTATTATTTCTTCAAATTGCTAACTTCCCACTCTTCTTATTCCTCCACTACTTGGATCCTACTTTCTCTTGTCTATTGAATATGAGATTGAATGGAAAAAAACAAACCAAGTTTTTATTAAATATAACCCCTATAACCAGAAATTTTCAGCGAATCAGATATCTATGAATCATAATAAACTGCTAAACTTTAAAAAAAGTAAACAAAATCTTTCAGAGTAGAGAATTCTAGGACCTTTGCTCCTAGAGCACGGACATTTGAGTTTTGCACCGACTCCCATGTAAACCCTGCGTATGGCGCGAACAGATTGCTCAACCTATTTGAGGCCCCGACGACGCTGCGGCGGGGCTTGCTCTTCGGCCGGAGATATGTTTGCTTGTACCCAAGCAGTTGAAAAGCTTTCCTACGAGCAACTTGGGTTAATTTTTCCGGTACAAATTGCTCGCTCTCGCCTTTTACCTCTACTACTACCTCTTTCCCCTGCACATGTTGCCAAAGAATCAAGAATTCTCTGTTAGAGGAAAGCAATACAAAGCATAGAGATGCAAACATAGCCAATTTTAGATTGGATGCGCAAAAATTCAATAAAACCGGTATAAGAAACTCACGAAAGCCTCACAGATAACAATGAAACAAGCATTAAAAGAATAGAAAGGATGGCAAAGCAACTAATGAGGGTTCCATTTTGGACAAATGAAATTTGGCCCAGCAATAAACACACCAAAATATCCCCAAAAAAAGACAAATGAATCAAGAAGCAGAATCACATGAACTAGAGGAGAGGGCGAGATTGTAATCCGGAGATTAGATTGAATCATCAGATTGTTAATTCACTAGGGTAAGAATTCGTTAATGAGAAACTCCAGAAACCTCCTAAATCTCCATCAAACAGCTAGTTAGGGTTTGCCATAGACAAATGAAACAAAATCTACGCCGAAAAAAGCATAAAAATCCACCAAAAATCCTTACGAGAGAAAAAAAAAAAACAAAAAAACCACCAAATGAATCAAGAAGCGAAATCATAGGAATCAGAAGAGAAGTACTAGAATCAGAGATTAGATCGAATTGCTTGCTTTGTCAGAAGAATCTTTAGGGCACAAATTCGCTAAGAACCCAGGAAAACCTCATAGATCTCCATGAAACAAGCAATTAAAAGGCAAATGATTGGGGGTTTTGTTTAAACATATCAAACTATATCTACTTGTTCTTTCTCAACAGGATATACCCCCGTTTACTCCACACACACACACACACACACACACACACACACACACACAAAAAAAAAAAACTATATCTACTTCAAAAATACATTAATATCAACGAAAAAATCCCCCAAAAAACGCGAAAGTCATACGAATCAGAAGAGAGCGAGAATCGGAGATCGCACAAGTTTCGTATAACTACATCAAACAAGCATTAAAAGGGCAAAAGAGGGTAAAACATCGATCTGAGTTTTGTTCAAACAGATCAAACTAAATCAACCCCAAAAGCGCATAAAAATTCATCAAAAGATAAAGAGAAAAGGCGAAAATCTTACGAATCAGAAAGAGAGCAGCGCACGAGAGTAATCGGAGATAAGATCAAACCGAGTCTACTCCAAAACATTAGGGCATTCATTTAAGCAAATCAAACTAAATCTACTCCAAAAACACACAAAAATCCACCAAAAATCTCCCCCCAAAAGAACACACGAAAATCATACGAATCAGAAAGAGAGCAGCGCACGAGAGTAATCGGAGACGGGATCGAATCGCTTCAAAACCTTGTTTGTCTTGGCACCGCCATCGCCATCGCCATCGCCATCGCCCTCCTCCGCTCGAGGGGTGAAACGGGGAGGAGGTGGGGGAGGAGGAGGACGCGGCGGGGATCGAGCGCGCTTCTCCCCGAATCGCCCGCCCAGTCCCCGTCGAGCCACTCGCTTCGTTCGCGGCATTTTTTTTTCTTTTAATTTCTTTTTCTTTTCTTTTTTGGGGTAAACTTCAAATACCCCCTCGTGGTTTCACACTTTCTCACTTTAGTATCATATAGTCTATAGTGTATCAACTTACCCTTTTTGGTTTCGCACTTTGGCTTAGTTTGGTATCAAGACTTATCTAAGGCTTCGTTCGGTATCGCGGGGAGATCGCGTTACGTGCGGTGAGAAAGTACGTTGGGAAAATAACCTGTTTGTTTCCGTACGTAATATTGCGTTAAACGTATCACGATAGTCGGTTACGATATATTTTACGTGCATATCTATACGCTTTTTCTACAACTCCATTTTATCTAATAGCGTTAGATAACGCTATTAACGCTATTAGATAAAATGGAGTTGTAGAATTTTCTCTTTTTGTTATCTATTTTACTATTTTTTTTTTCGTTAAATCGTGATAAAGTTAAAATCAAAGAGTACTAAAGTGAATATTCGATAAACCTATGTAAGGTAGATGAAGTTTTTTGTATATAATTTAACAAAATATTAACAGAAAAAAAAAATCAGTGACAAAGTTAAAACTAAAAGGTACTAAAGTAAATATTTGATAAACCTAGATAGGATATATGAATTTTTTTTTTGTATATAATTTAATAAAATATTAACGGAGAAAATTTGGCGAAAAAAAAAAAATGAAACCACATGTTACTAAATTGATGTACTTTAAATCACATGATACTAAAGTGAGAAAGTGCAAAACTATATAATACTAAATTGATACACTTTAAACTATAAGATGCTAAAATAAAAAAGTGTGAAACTATAGGAATGGCATTTAAATTTTTTTTTTTTTTCAAAAGAAAAACTTTAAATATCGCTCCTATAATTTCACACTCTGTACATAGGTTTTTTATCTTTTAGGGTAAACTTCAAATACCATCTCTCTCGTAGTTTCGTATTCTTTTACTTTAGTACTATGTAGTTTAAAGTGTATCGAATTAGTATACGGTGATTTTATTTTTATTTTTTCGTCAGCTTTTTTGTTAATATTTTGTTAAATTATATACCAAAAAATTCACATATTCCATCTAGATTTATCGAATATTCACTTTAGTACCCTTTAGTTTTAACGGTGTCGCTGATTTAACGAAAAAATTAGTATAATCAATAATAAAAAAATAAAAATGAAACCACAGGACATTAAATTGATACACTGTAAACCACATGGTACCAAAGTGAGAAAATTTGAAACCATAGAAGTGGCATTTAAATTTTTTTTTCTTTTTATTATCTCTTTCCTTATTTTTTTTTTAATAAATCGGTAACAAAATTAAAATTAAAATGCACTAAAGTGAATATTCGATAAATTTATAAGTATCTAAAGTATTTATGTATATAATTTAATAAAATATTAACAAAAAAATTGACAAAAAAAAAAAAAAGTTAAAATCACAAAATATTAAATTGATACATTTAATATATAAAGTACTAAAATAAGAAAATGTAAAACGTACGGTGATATTCGAAGCTTATCCTTTTTTAAAAGAAAAAAAAAAAGAAAAAGGCTTTGGGCGCGTTACTCTACCCAATTCTTCTTTTGTTTGAACTTGCTTTGAGATTCGTGCGCAGATTTTAATCAGAACCGTACAATAGTGAAGTCGGCGAGTTGAGTGGCTTCGTCACCGAATTTCTGAGGGGGAAAAACATTATATCATATCTCTAAGAAAAGGGAGCACTAGAAAAAAAAAAAAAAAAAAAACTTCAAATACCATTCTTATGATTTTATGCTCTCTCATTTTAGTGCCCTATGATTTTTTTTTTTATTATTCATTCCAAAAAGGAGAAAAGAAGCACTTGAATTAATAAGACATAATAAAAAAATACTATTGTGTTGAAATATTCTTATATAGTATTTGCACCTTTAGATAAATATGAATACTATTTTTTAACAAATTAATCATAATCTTTTATTTTTATTTAAAATATTTTTAACAAATTAATCATAATGCTTTATAGAATTTAATTTATAATCAATATGAATGCTTTTTTTTTTTTAACATATTGATTATAGCAGTGTATATACACGTATGTTTGTATGTATGTGTATGTATAGAAGTAGCAAAAACTATAGCCTAAAATCGGCGCCGAACAGTTTGTGTCGCCGATATAGGGCGAAGACGGCGACGAAGCCTTCGTCCTCGCCGACTTCGCCGTGAGATTCGAGACCGGTACGTCGTTCGCTACCGAAACGCAACCGTCCCCGCTCTCCCGAAACCGACACATTCCCCTTCCCCCCGCACCCCTATAAATATCCCACCAAACCCCATTCCCCTCTCATTTTTCCCTCTCATCTCAAAACACCCGAGAGAGCTCCCACTCTACGAGCGAAGAAGAAGAAGAAGAAGAGGAAACCCTACGACGACGAGGAAAAAGACGAAGAAGAGGGAATCCACGTCGATCGCTCGGCGAGCTCGATCAGCTCCTCCGATCTATGGATCCGGGCGAGAAGGAGGACGTTCGGAGGTCGCACCAGTGCACCGTCTCGGCGCTGCAGAGGATGAGGGCCGGACAATATCGCGCCGCCGTCGGAAACAAGGCAAATCGCTCCTCGATCCTGATATCTACTCCTCTTCTTCGTTTTGAGCTTTGGATCGGTCCGATCTAGGGTTTATACTCGGTTTTAGCTTAATTTTACACGATTTATCAGTGTTTCTGTGGTTTTATTGAGATTTGGGGTCGAGAAATGCCTTTTTAGCTGAATCCTAGTGCCTCTGTCCTGGTCCTGAGGTGATCTGATGTTGTCGATGACGATTTAGGTCTTCCATTCGAGTTTTTGAACTGTTTCTTGTGATCTGATCGCTGTTAGTTGCTAATGTTGAGCTTATCTGTGATTCATAAGAATCTCTGTTTTTATTGGGATTATGGGCAATAAATACCTTTATTTGAATCCTAGTGGTTTCGAACCTGGTTTTGAGGTGCTCCACTGGTGTGGATGACGATTAGCTGCTCATTTTGAGTTCTTAAAGAGTTTCTTGGTATCCGATCTCCGTTAGTTGCTGATTCCACTTATATTATGTGATGTATTAGCACTCTGTGTTCTTATTGAGATAATGGTTGATAAATGTCTTTATCTTAATCTAGTGGTCTTCAATGCTCGTTTTGAGTTGATCCGATGATGAAGATACCGTTTGTCTCTTCGTATTGAGTACTTGTAGTGGTTCTTTCGATCCGATCTCCTTTAGTTGCTCATTTTGAGCTCTTTTTTTGTGGTTTATCATAATCCTGTGATCTTATTGTGATTAGCGGTCTTCAATGCTGATTTTGTAGTGATCTGATGATGTATCTGACAATCTAGCTCATTAGTTTGAATTCTTAAATGGGTCCTTGTCATTCAATCACTGTTAGTTGCTCATTTCCGCTTGTTTTTTATTTTGAGTTATCAGAATCTCTGAGCTCTTGGTGGTCTTTAATAATAATTAGGGTCTCGATGAGCTTCCTTTCGAAGGTTTAGGGTTTAGGATTATTGAAGTGTTTCTAATGTTAGAGTTAGAGCTTAATATGCTGAACAATGTTCAGTTGCTGATGTGATGATGTAATTTGTATACATTACTGAGTTCTTCTAGTGGTCCTCGTCTGCTGATATGGTCCTTAACATTTATTTGGTTTCTTTAAGTGTTTGTCGCCCTAGATAGGAGCTTGGTAACTGATGTGATACTATCTCCTATGCAAGTTTGAGGTTGTTTTCTCCTGACTACATGGTATTTAACATCTATTTGGGTTCTTTTTAGTGACAGTGTCTCCTTTTGTAGATTACTTCTCCATTACTTAAATCTCTTTGAACTTCTGTAAGTGGCCTGCTGCTGCATTTACATGCCCCATTTTTGTTGCTGTTATTTTATTATATAGTTTAGGTTGCTATTTGACACGGAATATTTTTGGAACTTTTCAGTGTTTTGTATTCCAGTCAATAGTTTGTTGGTTTTGTTTCGCTACTGGACTGGTTGCTGTTAATTTATATTATTTGATATAGCTAGGCCTAGCTTGTGTTGCGCTGCTAAATACACACTCGCTTTTATACTTTGGTGGGCCCAGAAACTTGAGAGTGCGTTGAAGTTCCCCTCCAATACTGTAAAATGCTATTAGGGACTGCCGCTAGAGAAGCAAGTGGTGCATGCTTCTCTAGTGGTGTGAGTCCCACGATCATTTAACAGTATTGAAGGAGGAAAGTTTCAATCTTTTGGATTTTCTGTGTCCATCAAAACACGGGAGCGAGCATGTTTAGACATCACAATCCCCAACTTGGCCTTACGACTGATCTTTCCCAGACTAATTTTGTTGTGATGCATTCTACAATAGTGTATATTGCGCCAAATATGATCTCTTGTAAGGCCAATATACACTATTGTCGGATGCATGTAATGTCTTCTTTTTTCCCCCCTTTTTGTATCAACTTGTGTACTAGATTGCCAAGCTATGTCTAAATTTTCATTTCAATGAAGATGTGAAAGCGAGAACGCTTTTGATGTTGCAGGAAACTTTGGCAGCAATAGCTGCGCGCTACAAGATCAATTGTTCCAACATTCATAACAAAATCAAGGTTTTGTTAGATTGATGCTTCTGCTTTCTTTGGTCCTCTTATAGTATCTTTTATTCCACCTATTAAACCTGTATGATCCACCATGTGCAGCTGCTCGAAGAAGATTATGCTTCATTCAGGCGAATACGCCAAGATGGCAACAATTTCTACAGAAGCTTCATGTTTTCCTACCTTGTAATTGCCATGCTCAACACTATCACAGTATTTTTGTTTTCGTCTTATTCTGTTTTTCGCGACTCATTTGCGGGAGGTATGAATAGGAGAGAGTGATGGAGAAACAAGACTTGTACGAGTTTGATCGCGTACTCAAAAGAATCTTGCGGTGCAGACGAATGAATGCAATTTTGGGAGGCCATGAATATACCTTTGACGAATTAGCACAGGTGCGTTCTACTTGATTACCTTTTCTTTTAGACCATTGCGTAGAATATACATTTTTTTTTTTTTTAATCTTATTTAAGCTAACATCTTCCAACATTTGATTGTCTTGTGCTGTGCACTCCGGTAAAAATATAAACTTGTTGTATATCTTTCTCTTGATCAGTAGCCTATATATGCCATTATAATCTTTGACATTTACACTAGGACCATTTATTTTCACAGGAATTGCAGCACGTGCTGGAGCGTATCATCCGCGGTGCACCAAATAGTATGAGGTAGATGGTCTCTAAGTGTTGAACAAAAAAAAAATTGCCAAAAAAAAAAAAACAAAAAGGCAAGATCACCCATATGCCCTCGTCATCTCCAACTTAGCGCAATACGGTTTTTTCGAAAAATCCCTTTTAAAGAATCTGATTTGCTCATTCTGGTGTTTCAGCCCTGATGAGTTTCTGCTTAATTGCCTCGACGAGCATGCTTCGTTGAACGGTGAGCGTTAAGTCGTTCTACAACGTCTCACTTGCCATCTCAATATCATCTTTCTCTAGTTAATTCTTTTCTCTTTTTTTTGCTGTTCAGTGATGATCTTCTTCAGGCTAGTCACTTCGATCGAGATTCACATGAATAGCAATTTCTACAGGCCGAAAATACATGCCAAATACAGAAGCATGGAAGAGGTTAATGGCTCAACTCTCCCTCTCTCTCTCTCTCTCTCTCTCTATTTGTGTGTGTGTTAAATTTATTGTGTCTTTTTTTTGTTCCCGTTTCCAATTTACCAACAGTTTGTGCTGGAGCAAGACATGATAGTCGGCTTCGAAACGGACCAGCTGCGTGTAAAGGCCCTCAGCGAGGCCCTGGGAATCCCCACAAAGGTGGTCCAGTTTGACGTGCTCGCGCCAGTTCCTGAGATTCCAAAGTTGCCTTATTGCTTCTGCGACGGCTCATCCCGCCGAAACTTCAGTCTTGGCCTCCTGAGCGACGACTTCGTGCTCATCTCCGGGAGCAGCGACGAGCATGCCGTCCCCCCCGCAGGACCCCCTTCTCCGGTCAGTAGTGTGTCCGACGCAGAGGATGTCGGCGGCAGCACTTCGGACTACGACTCCGTGATCATCTTCGACCTGAGGGGGTGTCCCTCTTACGTGACCTTGGTGTTTTGGCGCGGCCACTATGGGGTCCTCTACCGCAACTCGGTTCTTAGCCGTCTTAAGCTCGACTTCTTCTAAGAGCCGCGGAAGAGACTTTTAGCTCATAAAGCCCGAACAAAAATTGTTTAGGGCGCAGTCTCCAACTCGAGACCGTTTACTCCGTCCATTCATCCGATAAATATGGATAAATCTCAAAGCAAGATGAACGGTGAATCTGACGGTCTCGTATTGGGGGTCTCTCCCCAATAAATTCTTGCCGCGAGCAGCCAACGGAGGCGAGCAATACCACATGGCAACCAATTGAGGCAAGATCTCTCTCCTTTGCTCTTTTCGTTTTTTTTTTCTTTTTTCTTTTAACTATGTGTCTGAATACTTTCGTGGATTAAGGATGATACGGTGATCTGCAAATATTAGCATACTGCCATAAGAATAAGGATCTAAGATTCGTACAGAGCATAGTGAACATATTCGCAAGCTAATAATCAGTGTCGAAACGTGATTGCAATTTGCAACAAATGAAAAAACTCAAGGGAAGAATAAATAATAATAATAATACCTGCATTTTATTATGCACTATTCATGTGAGTGTTGTTATAGTGTGGCTTTGTTCGCTGCTGCGCATTGTTCTGCATCTGCTGTGGTATAATGATAATTTAGTGATACGATTTGAGGCAAAATGCAGATAGATTCTGCCACGCTTGTTCACAGCCGCACGCTGAGTAAAAGAATTCAAGTTCCATACACTCCCAAGCAGAGCCGAAATAGCAAAACAACGACGCACGACATGCATCAGGGGGGGAAGGTATTGCAGGTAATTTTAAAACGATCGATCAGTAGCAACTTGGTCCGTCGCCTTTTTCTTTGCACTAGTTCCTTGCACTGTCATCCCTGTATAACATGTTTTTTTCCATCTAAAACTGGCGCTACAACAAAATATGTTTTAGATGACGCTTTTTAAACGACACTTTCTTTTCGCAATCTTTAATATTTAGCATTTGCCGACACTATGATTAAGCGTCACTAATAAATATATTTTTATTAAATATTTATATATATTTTTCGACGCTATATTAAAACGTCGGTATATTTATCCCGACATGTTTATTTAACGATTCTTTACCCGACGTTTTTACAAGCGTCGAAATTATTTTTACCGATGTGTCGCATTAATTATTATTTAAAGTGTCTTTAAATGCAAGATTTTTGTAGCGTGAAAGGGTGTTTGGTTCCCAAAAAAAAAAAAAAGATCACAAAACATATCCTTTCCCACGTCTGGGTGAAAATTTGAATGGCAACATTACTTTTCCCTAAAATCTGAAAACAATTTTTCGAAAAAATGCTACTTTTTTTTTCAAAAAAAAAAAAAAAAAACAAAACAGATGGACAAACATTTTCTTTTCAAGCAAAAAAACCATTCTCTAATTTTTTTTGTTGTGAAACCAAACACCCCCTGAGAGATCAGGGAGACTTTTTTTTTGATTAAACAGGGGTAAACCCTATTTTACATATCGACAGAACAAAGGATAAAGTAGCAATGCAATAAAACACAAAATTCCACAGGTAGGAAGGCCTAGACCACAATATCACCGAAACCGCCCACGATATGTAAAATAGGGATCAGGGATCAGGGAGACTTTGGACGGCACAAATTGCAGCTCATCCATAGTTACACAACTACTGCGGCAATTTTGCCCCATACAAAGCTGAGATGAATGCTAATATAAAACTGAAAACCAGAAATTGATCAAACTATTCATGATATATAGATGTATACATTAACAAGGTTTAGACACAATGACTCGACGAGTGCCAAAAACGAACCCCTGCAACGGCACGGAGGAGGGGCTCTGAACTCAAAAAAAGAAACAAACAAGCAAGCAAACAGATAGACACTTGACAGACAAACAGATCACACGAAGCCAAAAAAGAAGCGGAAAGAAAATGCAAGGAAAGCCTTCTTCTTTCTCGATCCGAATTAGCGAGACACAAACGAGCTTAGACCTCTCCCTCTCCCTCTCTCTCTCCCTCTCTCTCTCTCTCTCTTTTGAAGCTCCTGTACAATGTTTAGTACTCTTTACCACCATCCAAAACTCTTAAATAAGCTATCCCTGCGCCTTTCGCCTTTTTTGGTCTTCAGTTACTTTAATAGCAAAATCCAAGAAAAACCCTAGCACCTCCCCCCTCTCAGTGAGTTTGGTGATGGGATCTACAGAAACCCTAGAGCGATCAACCCACGTCTCAGAAAGTATCAGTACAATTCTGGATGATAAAATTGATCAGCAGGGAGAACAGAAAAAAAGAAAGAACAGACAATGGAGAAGAGACGACATTACAGGTTTTGACTTTAGGGTTAGTGAGTGGCCCCTGGAGCGGGTCGGGTTGGGTCACTCCAGGTCTTTGGTGGAAGCAGAAGCAGTTTCGGTTCCGCTGCAAGAGGCTTCTTCGTTAGCAGAAGCTAGCGAGTTTTCCTGTTGGCTTTCTTCGTTAGTAGAAGTTCGGGCTCGCCCGGATCTGGACCGGATATTGGGTCCCATTGGGAAGGGCTCCTGTAACAGGAAAAAATTATAAGTGCTTTACTTACTGAATGCTGAAATAAATATTATCATCATGAAAGAAGCGACAAATTATATGCCGAGAACGACATCTTTTTCCCCTCCCTTAAAAATATTTGGATTTGTTATGGGAATCCGAAGATAATCCATGTGCAAACAGGAAGCTAAAACTACTACTTCAATTTGAGATGTAAGAGATAGAGCGAAGCAATGAATAGAAATATTCAACTTTTTTGCAACAGAATGAAAGAAATAAATAGGAAGATCCAAAGGCCCCTCTAAATTGCCGATAGTAGTTTCCTAAAGGGGAAAAGTCTTGAAGTTTGGCTTAAAGAGGCTTCGGCAGAGCTTTTATGCTTCCAAAAGAGAAACAATAGAATCTGGGAATAAATCCAACAAAAAGAGAACCAAGAAAGAAAATCCAATCCGATTATATGGTACCTGATCTCCCGCATTTGGACCATCAGAATGGAAGAGAATAGGACGGCACCGTTTATCTTCATTCATCAGGCTCGAATTCTGGAAATGGGCAATAAGAGCCGCTTTTCCTTGGATTCTTGCGTATGCAAGCGACGCCACTTTCTCGCTGTTGAACTTCTCCCACTTTTTACCATTAAATGTCTGCGAAATATTCGTTTCAATACAAATGAAAGGAAAGCTTGAATAGTGATAGGTGCCGAGCATAATCAATTCGCTACGCTTTTGTGTCATTAACAATAGAAATGGTAAAAGCAAATCGGACCTGATAAAATGGAATAATATGCTGAGGATCGACCATGTTGATAAAAGCATATCCAACATTGCATTTATTCTGGAGGAAGAAGAACAGGCAAAACACAAGTTTAGATACGGTAAATAATGGAAAGCGCATATCTACCTTAAAAAGCAAAGTGATGGCACACGAGTTTTTAGAGAGAAGCTTCACTCACCTTAAAATCGATTGGCAGATAGATGAAATCGTAAGTTCCTCGATGATTCTCATCGATAGCAGCCAAAAGCATCTTGGATGTGTACCTGTCCATTACGTTCGGTAAAGTTAAAAATTGAAAGTTAATAGAAGGAATCATAGGAGTAAGATCGGGTGTGAGACAATCATACTTGTTCGGGATATTTTTTATCATAAGCGTTGTTCGAGGGTCTTCACCACGAACAATGCGTTCAATATCAAGCTCGTACTGCTTTTTGTTGTCAGCTTGATTAGCAGTTGAATCGCTTCTTCGGCTTCGCAGCCGATCACTCGAGCCATCAAATGAGGACGGCAACGGAATTAACGGATTCCTCCCATGAAACATATGGCTCCTTTGCTGAGGAGAAGGGATCCCAACATGGGCAGGAGAAACAATGGGGTCCATACAATTATTACCGCCGGAGTGCGGAAATATATTACGAGTAGCCATTTCCATCGGATGCAACTGAGGGCTTCCAGGGAAAGCAATATTTCCAAGAGAGGCCGGATGAAAAGCAGGCGCTTCTGTCGACTCGGAAGGGTAAGTGTGGCGTCTGTCCCAAAGAGATGGGTTGACGGTGGGTGCGGAACCGACATGATGGTTGGGTAAAGGGAGAGCGGAGTTTAGTACATGAGATGGTGCTCTCGGAATTCCATGCATTTGTGGTGGGGGGTGAGAAGTAATATTGTTTAAAATTGAGGGTGAATGAGGCCATAAAATGGGGGGGGAAGGGTGGTGGGGAAAGCAGCACTGGAGTTGTTCCACATGTATTGATGTCCATGGAGAGGGCAGCTTCCGCTTCCAGACATAGCAAATGCTGTAACAAGATAAGATGTATTTCATTACTAGCAAATAAGAAACGAAAAGAAGACCAAAAAACGAAAAAGAGAATCTAAAGACATTTGCTATACTTTCAATAGTTGCATCTAACCCTGTTACTATCTATTTTTATACATATATATATATATATAACCCTGCAAAATTTGAATTTTGATACATGCCCTTAAAAAGATTTATTTCACACATACACGCCGTTCCTACTGACAGGAATGCACTATTTAACGATTTACATCTATTGCAAAACCAACTGTCGCCATGAATCAGATGGCTAGCCAACAACGAAACTACTGCACTTTCAAGGGTTGGGGTATAAGTTCAAAAGAGAATTAAAAGAACAACGGCCACAACATATGGAACCAGAAAAGGAATGGTGGTTGTCAAAGTGGCAATGAGAACGCGGACAAATGCAAGGCAAAAGATATAAATAACTTGTCGCACTTACCGCCTTCATTATGATCGAAAGAATGGCCATTGAGGCTCCCGGAGCCCACTTTATGGAAAATTCTGTTATCCATTCCTTCCGAAGGCCTCACGCTGATATTAGAACCCGTTGCCGACATGGCATTTGAGTTATAAGCAATGCCATTAGTTATTCCATTATGGTGCTCCGGCAGTGATTGAGGATGGAATCCAGGGAGGCCGTGGAATCCCAAGTTCATCTGACCCAATGACTGGCTGAGCTCGCTATGAACCGAGTGATTATTATGATTGTTGATCGATGCGACACCCACAGGGGAGGATAAAGTCTGAGATATGCTCGAAGAAATCCCGGGAAAAGCAGTTTCCAGAAATGAGCTTATTGGTGTTCGAACCGAAGAATGTAAGCCTTGGATAGCCCCACTTTCAAGACCATTAAGAGGGACGGAACCTGGTAATTAAGATATTTAGGTCAACAAAATGCAAGTCATAGCAAAAGCGAATGTCTAGAAAGTATAAGCTAAAATGCAGGAAACGCCCCGTTAAGTGTTGCGATTTTCACTCGGCCATCCTGAAATATCAAAACCTACGCATTTGGTGCATTACCCTCCTAAACTATAATACTTTGTCATCACTTTGCCTCCTACATAGGTTTTAGTATTTCCTGCAATTTAAGCCAAACGTACATGCCGAGACGAAGTAGCATAATGCCATTTATGAGAAATATCAAACGACATACCAAAGCATCCAGATGGAGATTGGCTGGGACTCCCCTGCTTGTGACCCAAAAGATCTTCTTGCTCCAGCTCTGGAGGCAACGGCTGCGTCAAGCTGTTAGTAAAACGACAATGTTACTCAACAATGGTCCACATAGAAAATCTAAAATGGTACTTCATAAAAGTGCTTATAAAAATCTTTATTTTAGAATTTACGCTAGAAGAAAATACTTTTTAAGGGAGAGATAAAGGGAAGAGAGCTCTTTGGGAAAGTAATTATGTTATGGAAAGAACGATAAAAACAGCACTGCTAAGCAAGTAAACACAAATGTAACAATAAATAGGATGTCATAAGCCATGCAAATGTAAAATGATTGAAGGCTTGACACAAGGTCGGCAAAATCTACAGCCCATTCATAAAGACAGCTACGATGCTAAGTACGCGAGCTTCTTTTCATGAAACGATAAGGTATTGTACAAAGCCAAATAAGCACAAAAGTGATTGCTCGCTAATTAAATGTGTCGGTTAAACTTGTTAACTACTAAACTGATCAAAGCCAAGTAAATAAAATTTCCTGTGTTGATGTTCGTGACTCGTGTTCTCCGTATCTAAAGATGGTTTAAATTTCCTAATACATCAAGCAAGTCAGTTTAAATGGAATTCCTAACAATAGATAAAACTTCATTTAGAAAAGTAAAACAGACCATCAAATGCAACTATAATACTACCATAAAAGGAATTTAGCTAGAATGCTTTTAGAAACACGTGTGACTGGTTCTTCAGCTTTTGCACGTCAGATCAGCTTTGAGATCCACTTGTCGACCTCGTGATTCATAATCTACCGATACACACCAAGTTGCCTATCGAATGGCTACTAGTGTGTATATCAACACTGATCTGACGGTCAGAAAAAAGCAGAAACACAGGTCGCCTGGTTATTCTAGAAGCATTCTACGGCAACTCAATATAACACTCCGATTTTCCTGTTCTGTGCCAGCTTCAGTCCTTCCTACTCACAAAGATGAATTATTCTATTATTCCATTTCAAGGAATTAAAGATTCATAATAGAAAGAAATAATTTTCTTAGTTTTTACTTGATGCTGTTGCTGACTTTAATAAGTGCTTTTGACATAATATTACCAAGGGATTTCCATTACTCGCAATAACCATAAAGAATTCTGTTTTTTCGCCAGAATATTCGTTCTTCATTAAACATTATCCTTTTGAGTATACCGAAAATCTCTTTCCTATATGGCTATAGAATTGTGCCTAGGGTTTCTATTTAAGACGAGGTTATCACATTTGGTTTAGGCCTAGACTTCAAGTGATTCAAAATCCATCATTGTACATCAAGACTTAACAAAGTAATTGCTGCAAATTAAACAGCCTTTTATCCGACATCTTCAGATAGGACCACTAGGAGTCTCAAATCGACTAAAAGCAAAAGAGATGTAAGATAATAATTATAGGTAAAAAAAGGAATATTGAATAAGCCATGATGCTAATTCTATTACGGAAATAAATAGCACGGATAGTGGAATACAATCTATGGTTCTGATGAGAGGATGCCAATATGATTGAAACTGCATACAGCAGCAGCAAATTGCAGATACAGAGACTGATAATATCCACGGTTTGAAATACATGAATAAATTTTGCTTTCTGATCCCGGTTATTAGATTTCTCTTTTATTTTAGCAGCTTAGGCAATTCGGCAAACTCATAGTCATGGATTACTTGTCGTTGCATGTCCTCAAAGTGATTAACCACCGGCACGATACGTGTCGTTACATGATATGTTCTGGCACTCGATACAGTCAGCATGGGGCTTTGTATTAAGTTATTTTTATATATAGTAATGCATGAGCAGATAGCGTGGATAGCACAGCAAAATCGGAATGCTGGGCACAGCACAGTCGGCATGTGCCCGCAGTATTGCTCAGCACAAAAGCTCCGGATCATGATAATCCTTATTTCTAACACCTTGATATATAAAGTTACATCTTATACAACTAGTATGGAAAACATATTAGCTTTGTCGTTGTGCGACTTATCAAACAGATCCAGAAAGCAAAAAAAGGAAAGAGTTTAAGCAATCAAAATTCACCCTATGAGATAGTTTCAGGCAATTTCGGCCAGGCTTTAAAGCTAAGCATACTTTAGACAAAGTTTGTGTGTGTGTGTGTGTGTGTGTGTGTGTGTGTGTGTGTGTGTATGTATTTATTTCAGCTTTGCGTCATTTAGGACACTAGTTAAAATTGAGACATACTGAGACCAAGCATCCTTCATCAAGCCTAACGTCTCATTTCAACAAAGAAACATACATCATGCTCATAGCAACTGAGAGCAAAACAGGAAAAATAAAAAGCATATCCAAGTAGATTTAACTACTGTGTTCTGTTTTGTGTGCATCTTTTATCTTTTATGGTTTGGTGTTTCCCTGTTTTGCTGTTTTTTGCACATAGCCAAATAGACCTATATAGGTTCCACAATTTTACGAAGATATGGCTCAAGTAGTCATGGAATATATAGGTTCCTGGTACCGACCCTCCAAAAAATGCTTTACATTCTACAAAATCAGCCAAATCTTGGGAGTACTGAAGTAAAATGCCAAGACATGCATATAGGTTAAGCTTGGCTAGAAGCATTTAAATGCTCATAGGAATTACTTTAAACAAAAAAGAAATAGAAGAATATAAATCTGGATAAACCAAATTCAAGTGAAAGACTCGCTGAAATTATATCTAAAAGATCCGTTTTGTCCAACGTAGCGACAAATACAATAAAAAAAAAAAACAAAAAAAAAACAAGAAGGCCTTTTGGATATGGAGCCCATATAATATTTTTTTATTTTCCTTCCTATGGGAGCATATATATGCAAGGGTAAACCCATTGACGGCAACAAATTAACAACACTGGCCATAAGTAAAGAGAAAAGTAAGCAAATAAATATTATGCATTGCAGCAATGAGAGTAATTTCTACCATTGGCAGGAGCTATCAAATAGCTTTACGGCTAACATAATTACTACTTTTGGAGCATGTTATCAAAGATAGAAGAGAGAAATGGTACAGAAATTCAACTATTTATAGTGTCTGACTCAAACTTCTAATTAAAAAAGAAACCAGAATAATAAAATGCCTAAGAACAGAGTAAGCAAGTATGGTTTGATAATACCACCGTCTTGAACCTCCAGGGCGGCTAGGCTCGAGTTTGATTTTCTTCCCAGCAATATCACTCCTGTTTAGAGCACGCAGGGCAGATTCAGCTGCTCTCACATCATAAAACTCTATGAACTTGTGATGATTCTTGTGCGGAGTCTCCCGGATCTGTAACTCAAAGCCAAAGATTAGTTTCGTAAATGAAGTTAAACACCAGAGTAAACAAACTAAAACAAAATTTAGATGTACAACCCCTGCAAGTTAATCCATTTGCATATAAAACCCTCAAAATTTGAACCTATTTTTGCATATACACCATGTACTTATAAAAGATGGCCTGTGAATTGGATGATTACTTAATAAGGGTGTTTCTGTAAGGAACAGCAATTTCAAGGGGTACATATGTAAATGGATAATTTGAAGGGGTATTTGTGTAAAAGACTGTAAATAAAATTACCTCTTTGATTTCGCCATAAACACCAAATATCTGACGAAGGTCATCATTTGAAACAGATGAGTCAAGGTTAAATATAACAAGAGTTCCCTGGTTAATATCCTTCTCAGAGGGATTGTCCTAAACAGAAATAATCCCTGTTATTAAATGAGGGTGATAGGATATATCGATGTAGGAATCCAGATCAATATGCAGCAGCATTGTAACATGCAAATGATTATGCCAGTCAAGCATAATGAAAAGTAGCAGAGGGAAATCATCCATTGCCGCATAAACGGTTCCAACGTGAGAAACTGAGAATTATAGAGGAAGAGATAGCATTCACAAGTAATTATACATATTGGAAATGCAGTAGGAAGCAAATTAATTGGAAATTTTCTGAAATAAATGCATAATAGGTTAAAAAAAATTGCAACTCAAGAAGATGGATTCTTTCCTCACGAAACCAATAGCAGGAAAATAGAACAGTACAATAATCAACTGATCTGAATAAAGCATAAGATTTGTCGACCAAAAAAGGCAATTAAATACGGGTAAGATAGCTAAAGATAAAGTGAATATTAACATCTCAAATTATTTAATTGATTAAGGCCGGCATTCAACTTGTATCCAGAAATGGATCACTTCGTTAGAGTGATGCACAGAGCAACTCTGTTGGAAAAAGGACGGAGTCGGTTGAAAAGTGATACAGCAACTCCATAAGCATTTACAGCTATTAGAAGGCCCTAATAATAAGGTGGCTACCTTGGGAATGGAATAGTGTATGTCAAGCCTCCGACGCCTCAATGGCTTGTTCTGAAGTGCCTTCATCGCATTTCGTGCAGCCCTTATATCATAGTACGATATCATCACGAAACCACGATGTTTGCAAGCAGTATAAAGTGTTCGAATGTCGCCATATTGCTGAATAGAAAAAGAGTGTAAGAAAAACTAAAAACGAAAGGCAAAAACTAAATAAACTGTATAAACTATGCGTAAGAGAATATAGGGCTTACTTGAACTATATTACATCTTGAACTGGATACCTGAACTTTAGGAGTTCTGATTTTACTGCCTACCTTTCAGTTCTTTTAATTTAAGAAAATTCCATAAAGGTTTTGTCAAAAATCAATGACTCACTGCCAAAAAAAGTTGTGGAATATTCCACCAAGAAATAGACTATTCTGTAGGTTACAAATTAAAAGCTATAAATACGGTTAAGTTCTGAAGCAGAGGTACATAAATCACACGAAAAAAAAAAAAAACTGAAATTAAAAATAAAAATAAAAAAATCAAGGGAGTTCAGGTATCTGTTTCAAAATTTTAAAAAATAATAAAATTTAGAAATCTGTTTAAAAATTTGAAAAAAAAAATGGGAAAAAAAAAATTTAAAGTTTAGGTATCTGTTTTAAATTCAGTGCAGTTCAGGTGATTTCTGTATGTTTTGACCTCATATAGAAGAGCGTTAAGAGAAAGGAGAAAAAGATAAGTACCTCGAAGAGACTCTTCAACTCGGACTCCTCTACGTTGCTGTTAATGTTTCTTACAAAAAGAGTTCTTGAAGGGTGTTCGCCGAAAGGGTGTTCCCCAACAAATGGGCCGTTTATATTCACCGCCCCTTTGTTGCCATTTACGTTATCGTCGGCTTCCAGCTCCATCCCTCCTCCGGTGCAGAATATGTCGTCGTCAATATCATCCCCATTGTTGGGCCGATTAATATACCCAATGTCATCAATAACACCAGATAATAAATCATCATCGTCAGGTAAGAGATTTCCGATAGTTTGAGCTTCGATTTCTTCCATCGACTCAAAAGGCTCCTCTTCAGCATAGTTGGAGTCGACAGTGTCAATAGACTGGCCAAGAAGAGCACTACTGGATGCTATTCTCACTGCAAAAAAAAAAAAAAGAAAAGAAAAAATCATAATAAACCAAATGGAAACTGTCATTAGGAGGGAGAAATCATCAAAATTAATAATCAGGTGTTACATCAATAAGTACTCTATCATAACATATTGCTTCTTTCAGAATATTCAGGATCTAAAATAAGAAAAACTAATCACCGTCAAAACTCACATTTCTTATCAAACATCTCAAAAAGGGAGTTTGGGAAATGCCCATTCTCATAGTGGGAGCCATTCGGATTCCGTTCTGAAAATAGAGACGCAGCTTTGACCGATAAATCAGAGTGGGATCCGAACTCGGCCTTCCAAGGAGCAGAAGACAAGTTGGTGATCGCCTCTCGCCCCATCAGACGATTGTCAAAGCTTAATCTAGATTTCTGATCTTTAAATATATAAGACTGCGGCAGATCTAGAGAACCCACTGCATTTGCACCGTTAGTGGGATTCAGCTTTTCTAGTGGAGAAGACGAAACCGATTTGCTCCCCGACATTAATGGCGATCCTTCTGTTCCTACAAATGAATTGAATCAATCATCAATAAATTAATGAACTCCCATAGCCTAAAGTGGAAGATAGTAAGAAAATAATAGCATTTAATTGGTACATGTATGTAGTAATCTCCAACCCATTCCTTCCAAAATGGGTTCAATGGCCTTATCTAGTCAAGCACTTGCTAAATTCGGACGGTGACCCGAATATAACAAGAGTGATCATCCACAACACAGCTTTCCAGTTTCAGTTAAACATGCACAAGAGTGTAGGTACAGGGGAATATGGTAATAGAAACCTACTAAAATGGTCTCTCCAAAGCTAAAGTGGTAAGCAGGATGGTTTCAATGGAATTATCTGTAAAAGATTGACTACACAGAACATCAAAGAGACAACTTTTCATTGTAACTCAACTAAAAGTCTCTCAATCTAGTAAACATATGAGGAGCACTTCTCCACCAGGGCAATCTACGAGTCGTAAAAGATATTTTTTATAGATACAGAAAACAATCCTATAATTTAATAATCAACATGACTATAATAGGCAGGATCATATCTGACCAATATATTCCCCTCCCTGCAAAGTCGACCCCGGAAAAAAAAAAAAAAAAACAGCAAAAAGGCGCAATCTTAGAAAAAGTTTTAACACTCACCACAATGATCAGACATGGACTCCGGTTTCCAAAATCCGACTTGCCTCTGCGGAAGAAGGGAGAGGGATCAGTCCAAGGCCCCATTTGAGTAACAAATTTCGATCATCAGAAAAGTAAGTAATAAATATTAAATTTTGAAAAATACCAAGTAATCAAAGAGCAGTAATTTATCATTTAATTGAAAAAAGAGAAAAACTGATGGAAAACATAATTAAATTCAGTGCGCTAGCACCCAATCACCGAACATGCAGTTGAATAAATGCACACTTTTAAGGAGAGAACAATATGAACAGTAAAAAAAAAGAAAACTTAAACTTACCTCAGTAGGGAAGAGAAGTTCCTCAGAAAAGAAAGAAAGATGCCTCTGATCCATGATTCCAGATGGCATCGCTTCTACACCACAGACCTGATCATCAAATTCTATTTTATTTTTTTTCACAAATAAATCACCCTCAATTTGATAAAAAAAATTTACTTAAAACTGTTCAAAAGACTAGAATTTTTTGAAACCACCAAACACATGTTCAACTTCAACGAGATCAAAGCATTTCAGATGAATTTTTCAACAAAAAGAGCAGTAATTGTTCTCAGAACGAGCGATTGATCACTAAAATTTGGGAAATTCACCAAAATTCAGCTAAAAATCGGGTTTTTATGGCATGAAAAAGCTGGAGGACCGTAGTAATTATCAGGGAAGGGGCGGGCTCTTTAGAGAAGGAATTTAATGCGAGAACCTTTAACCAAAACTTTTAAATTATACTAAACCAAAACATTGTATATAACGCTAATTAAAGCACCACAAAGAGCGCGGTGATCGCAGGAAAACCAAATCGAGCTCAATTCCCTCCAATTCCCCCAAAATTCCCCCCCAAAACCCCGAAAAATCCCCCAAAATCGAGCCATACCTCAAAATTCACCACGAAACGAGGCGCGGAGCCGCTGGATCTCTCCGGAATTACGGGCTAAGGGGATCGAACCCGGGCGAGATTTAAAAGCGAAGGAGCCGCGGAAACGAATGCGTGCGCCATACGGAAGTGGGCGGCGGAAGCGATCGACGCGAGGAGAGGGATCCCCCGCGATTCCCCCCCTCTCTCCCCCTTCCTTCTCCCCTCCAATGCAAGCAACCGAAGCCTCAATCACCCTCTCCTCCCCCCCATTCCCCCTCCTCCTCTTCTTCCTCCGCCTCCTCCTCCTCCTCCTCCTCTTCTTCCTCGACCTCCTCCTCCCCCCCCGACCCTCCCACCCCCCGTTCGACCTCCCGACCTCCCTCGCCGGAATCTATGGCGGTTCCCGGCGAGGAGAGAGAGAGAGAGAGAGAGAGACGCGATGTGGGGAGAGGTGGAGATGGGTTTTATTTAGAGAGAGAGAGAGAGAGAGAGAGAGAAGGGGCGGAGCACCGTACCGGGTGGCTATAAACACGAGCGGGGCGAGGAGAGAGTGGGAAACGGAGACGCACGATAACGGGAAACGGGTCGGGGTGAAAAAACATAACGCCGTTCTCTCGCCCGTTACCTCCCGGTCCACGCGCACGGAAAACGGAAACGGGTCGGCTCAAAACACCCCTCCTCGCAAAAACATTTCCCTGGACCTCGTTCGCCACGTCACCATAGACCCCCCTTTTTTTCTTTACAACGGTAATTCCTTCAAAGTTATACCCCCCCCCCCCCCATTAAACTTTTACATTCTGATTTTTATAAAAGTTCGATATTTTCAAATATATTTTTACCGTTAAAAAATTATAGTTGATCATAAGTTAAATAGTTAATCCTAATTAGTTTTTAACATTTTTATCCTTTTATATTATCTTGTTATGAATTTTGAAGAGATATATTTATTATTGTAAAATTAAACATATGAATAGTTCTTTAACGGTAAAAAATCAAAGTGACATATCTGAAAATTTTAGAACTTTTATAAGGACAATATATAAAAGTTGAACTTTGTAGGAATATTCATTCTATTTACAGGGTTCTATATGAAATTAACCTAAAAATTTATATATGTTTGGATATATATATATATATATATATATATATATATATATATATATATATATATATATATATATATATATATATATATATATATATATATATATATATATATATATATATATATATATTTGAGGTTGAAAATTAAAATTTTAATTTATAATTTATTAGTCTGTTTAATGTTCTGATCATTTAATATTTTATTAGAATATATATACGTAGCATTATATTATTTACAAAGGTAAAAAAAGTATTACATAACATATCACATAAATATCAAATAGACTCAAAAGCACCACTCTTTCAGTCTTTTTAGAGTATTACCTCAACCGATATATATATATATATATATATATATATATATATATATATATATATATATATATATATATATATATATATAGAGTCGAGCTAGAATATATTGATAAAGAAAACGTCATTTTTGTTATCCAATTTTTAGTCTTTGGATTAACTTTTTTCATCATTTCTAATCATTGGATTAAATACTATAAATCAGTGGGGACCACTCAACCCTAGGGGACCACTCAACTCTAACTGACTAATATCATCATAACCCTACAATTTTTCATAAGGGTTAAAAACATTAAGCAAAATAAACGTTTCTTATTAATAGTATTCCATCATATATATATATATATATATATATATATATATATATATATATATATATATATATATATAGTAGAGTTATTATGCTTATCGAAAACATAAGATAACTTAGATTTTTTAGCCATTTGATTAATTCTCTTGATTATTTATAATTATTGGATAAATATTATTAATTATTACCCAATGAGAACCACTCCCTAGGGGGACCACTCAACCTTAAAGGGACCACTATTATCCTAACCGTATAATCTTTTTGATCTAAGGGTTGAAAAATCGGAAGCACCAACTCTCTTATACTTCGGACGGAGTTGAGTGGGTGTAGGTCCACGGTGGACCAGGGTCCAGGGAACACGTGGCCAGTGATATAGGCGTGCGCCGTAAACTAACCCCTCCCCTTATACGAAATGACGAAAATGCCCCTGCGGCATCTCCTCGATGATTCGTCAAAGCCTCTTTCCACGGGTTTACCGTCACCGCGCAGTCAAAAACACCCCCACACACGCAAAAAGATGCTCTCTCTCTCTCTCTCTGCGCTTCGCGCCTTCATCTTACGAATTAGGTAGGGGCAATTTCGTCATTTTGCTATATATTTTTTTAGCCCTTTTACTTTTTATTTATTTATTTATTTTTTAAGTAATACTAGAAGTACATCCCATCAAGGGTGTAAGATCTACATCTCACCAATTCAAAGAGTAGGATGAAAGTACTAGTCAATTGATATGAACATCGAGTGATGCGAGGTGTACTTTGGCGGTGTACATCTTACAACCCCACCCATCCTTGGGTGGGGTGTAATCATCACATCGTGATGGTGAGTAAATCCCTACCCTAGATGGGTGGGTTGTAATTTTGGGGTATACATCTAGCATTTTCCTATGAACATCACTCCACTCATTAGATGGGTGGGGTGTAACTTATACACCCATAGGGCGGGTGTACATTCAGCTTTTTTTTTTTTTTTTTTTTTTTTTTTTTTTTTTTTTTTTGGTGAAAATTGTAAGTAAACCCCTCAATAGTAATTAGGTAAACCTCACATATCACCCTATGTGGTTTCGCACTTTCTCACTTTAGTACCTTGTGGTTTAAATTGTATCAATTTAGTACCTTGCGGTTTAATTTTTATCTTTTCTTCAGCTTCTTCATTAATATTTTGTTAAATTATATACAAGAAATTTCAGATACCTCACCTAGGTTTATCGAATATTCGCTTTAGTATCCTTTAGTTTTAACTTTGTCACTGATTTAACAAAAATTTTTTGTAAAATTAATAATAAAAAGAAAAAATAAAACCATAAAATACCAAATTGATACACTTTAAATCATAAGGTAGTAAAGTGAGAAAGTGTGAAACAACAGAGCTGGTATTTGAAGTTCTTTCTTTTTTTCTGAGCCCTTTTACTTTTTATAATTTTTTTCGGTCAAAATTGTAAGTAAACCCCTCAATAATAATTACTTTTAAGGACAAAAAAAGCTCAATTTAGCTTATGGTCCTCACAACTTTAGGTTTTTAGTCCCAAAACTTTAATTTATTAAAAAAATTTGTTCAATTTTTTAAAATTATTATATTTAAGTTTTACAAATCAATTTAGCTGATCAGATACTTATATTTCACAGATATTATAGTAATGTGTCATCTTTTACTACCACAAAAATTTAACCTCAAAATTTGGGGACTGAAAACTCAATTTAGCCAAAAAAAAAAAAAAAAAAAACTTTTTGAAATAATTTGTAATTTAAATTTTTTCGTTTAGTAAATTTGAATTTTTTAGTTATTAATTATTAATTAGTTCAGCTTTATTTATGAAAAATAATAAAAATATATTAAATTTGTTAAAATTATTAGTAAATCAGATAAATATTTTAATTTATTTAACTAAACTTATTAAATTTTTAAAAAGTAAAAATTAATTTAATAAAAACTAAAATTGGGTGGTGTATGTTAAAGTTTTTTTTTTTTTTGGTTGAATTGTTATACCTAGTTAAGCTAAAAATTTAATTAAATTGAAATTTATTACTTGCTAATTATTATTTGGTCCATCTAATCACTAAAAAGTAGTTTAAATTTAATAAATTTTATTAATAATAAATTTGATAAAATTTTTAAAATATCTGATGAAAATCACCTACGTTTGCAAACAAAAACAACAAAATTTAAAAAAATTATACCATTGAGGGATCTTATTTCAAATATTCGCTAGTTGAGTGGTCTCTATAAATTTTGCCCCATTTTTTAAATTAAAAAAAAACCCTCATGGGCCCCACTAGGGTTACAGGGAATTAATTCTCACACGAGTTAAAATTTTAATTAATTTTAATCAATTTATTAGTTACCAATTACCAATAGGTCCAAATTTATTAGTCAAAAATTACAAATAAATAAATCATAATTCTTAAAGAATTTCCTAAAAAAGGTGAGGATCTTTTTTCCAAATATCCAAAAGTCGAGGGGGTCTCTATACATTTTGACTTTTTTGTATTTTATTATTTTTTTAAAAAAAATCCTCGTGGGGCCCACCCGGGTTGCAGGACACGCCGAGGATCAGCGTGAAGTACATGCTTGGCGGGGGAGGCGAAGCACGTGGGGCCCACGAGCAGTTCCAACAGGGGACGCGTGTCGCGTTATGATTGGTTAAAAGACTGTTTCCTGTTTCGGGAATGAGAGCTGCGCCATTCTTCCACGTGGCGGCTCCGAGGAGCCCCTAATGCACGGTCGTGATGCGTCCGATCAACTCCTGATCGTACGGCTGGGATGAATTTGAAATCATTTAATTGGTATAAAAAAAAAAAAAAAGCGATTGTTTTTTGGGTAGGTCACGGGTTTAAATCGAAGATTCGGAGGAATCAAATTGCAGGATACGGCGAATCAACGTATTCAACGCCGAATTTAATTACCAAAATAATAATAACGATATTTTTTTTACATGAGCCCCTAATATTTTATCAAATTACAAAGAGAGTCCTCGAGTATGTTTTTGAACATCTCCAAATTTTCATCTTTTTTAAAGCATAGTATTTTCCTTTAAATTTGATATACATATATTATAATAAATGGAAAACTTTGCAATTTTAGAAAACGTTAGGGAGTTATATGAATATTACCATTATTAACCAATAAATTGGAGTAATCCATACATATACGCGACGTCCAATTTTATGGGATCCGCTGTGAGGTGAGAATACGTGTTTCGTACAAACATCCAATAAAAAAGTGCCACGATAGCGTAGTTGGCGGTGTGGTGTTGTGGTGCGGTGTAGCGGATCTGGGGGAGTTAGCGTGTGCGTGCGATACACGGAGCGAAGGGTGTGGCGGAGGCTCAGGGGATATGCTTATCATCTAATAAGGATACGAAAAATTATAGAATAGACCCTCTAGTTTGCTTGAATTTTAATTTAGTCCCTAGAGTTTTATAATTTAATAACAATCTAAATGTTTTTCATATTTCAATTCAGTGCAAAATTAGATAGATATATTTTAGTCCCTGTAATAATCTTATATTGCAACTCGGTACATCAACTTTATTTATTTTAGTATGAAAGAAAAAAAAAAGGAGTTAATTGCTCTATTGGTCCCCATCTTCATTCAAAATTTCATATTAGACCTCAATATTTTTATTTTTACAATAAAATCCTTAATCTTCAAGATTAACTTCACGGTTAGCATAAATCTGTTTTGTCAAAGTTAGCATAAATTTAGATATTCAGAATTTAATCGTAACAAAATATAAAGATTCGGAATCTAATAGCGAAGCCTCTTTTCCATGTTTCCACACATTTAAATTCCAGAAAAGCTTTAATTAAATATGGAAAAAAACTAAAAATATTAGTTTTTATTATTAAATGGATAAAAAAAACTAGAAAAAAGAATTTACTTTTAAATATTTTTTTTTCTCGATTTTTTTTTAATATTTTTCTAAGAAACCAAATAATTTCTAAAATAATATAAATGGTGAAATATTATTTTACAGGTCGACGTGAAACTTTTAAAGACGAAATGTTTAAATGGATAGACCAGGTCGAGACATTTTATCAAAAGTGGGAACAGATCACGATGGACTTTTTTTTTTTGGACGACAGCCGTCTGATCGTGATCAGACGGCTATTAATCACCGTATCTTTATCCTATTGAGGAGAACCAATTGGGTGTGACCATCTTAATTGTGGGATTAATTGAGATGGAGAGGTGTTGTGGGGGACCAAAACAAAACCCTAGCTGTCATGGTCTATTTTACAGTGTCATTCCTATTTTGGTCCCTTTTTTTTTTTTTATCCCTTTCTTTTTGGTGGTTTTAAGCTTTTTTTTAATAAATGATTGGAGGGGGAAATTATTGTGTTTGGATGCTTTAATTTTTGGGGAGAGAGAGAGAGAGAGAGAGAGAGAGAATCTTATGATTTTGTGCATTGGTTGGAGTAAGAATAATGGAATTAATAATAATAATATGGAGAACATTATATATTAATTTTATCATTATTATCAAACATTAAAATATTTATTAAATATTCCATAAAATATTTTAGGGCAAAATTGTTATTTTACGTAAATTTTATCAATCCAATATTTTATTCCAATATAAACATCTAAACACTATCAGAAATATTCTCAGGAAACAAACAATTAACATCCAAACACAAATTTATAATTGTTCTAGCTTATACCAGAATATTTTTTGTTTTCGGGAACAATAAAGGATATCCCTCCGAATTTAGTTCTCAAAAGGATATCAAATTTATTAAATATAAAATAATTAACTTTAATTACTAAATAGTTATAAAATTTAATGAATTTATTTGTAGATGTGATCTTTTTATTTAAGTGCTTCAATTTTTTATTTAGGAAGAGAGAGAGAGAGAGAGAGAGAGAGAGAGAGAGAGAGAGAGAGAGAGAGAGAGAGAAACTCATGATTTTTATACATTATACATATTAATTAGGGTAAATTATTAGAATAGTTAATATATTGCTAGGGCTATTAAATTTATTAAATCTGATCAAATTTGAATTATTAAATTAATAATCAAAGTTAATTAATTTATTTAGCATATAACTCCAAAATTAATTTGATTGTATATAAGTCCAAAAGATTCAGCTGATTAATTTATTAAGGATTATTTTGTTCTCGAAAAAAAAATTTCAATAAATATTTACTATATTTTGACAATAATTTCTTATAATCATTACTACAAAAGTAAAAAATTTTTAAATAAGTCGAAAGGACAAAAAAAATAGATCGGTCGAAACAAGGCACGTGTTTAAACAATTTTTCACCAAACGACGCCTTCATAATAATAAAAAATAAGATAAACTTCAAATACCACTCGTAATTTTGCACTTTCCCACTTTAGTGTCATGTGGCTTAAAGTGTATCAAGTTAGTGTCATGTGGTTTTATTTTTATTTTTTCGTTCAGTTTTTTCGTTAATATTTTTATAAATTATATATAAAAAATTTCAAATAACTTATCTAGATTTATCGAATATTCATTTTAATGCCATTTAGTTTTAATTTTGTTACTTGATTTAACGAAAAAATTTGGTGAAATCGATAATAAAATGATAAAAATAAAATCATAGGACACTAAATTGATACACTTTAAACCACATGGTACTAAAATGAGGAAGTGTGAAACCACAGGGGTGGTATTTGAAATTTTCTCTAAAAAATATATATAACTCTTATATTTGTACACTAAAAACAAATTTTCAATTTATTTTTCTATGATTAGGCACATTTGGAATTTGGTACTCTATTATTTAAAATATTTCAATTTACTATTTTGTAATTTTACTTTTTTTATCATTAAAAATTGCAGTTACATAGAGTACTAAAATAATAATATTTATAAACAAGATAGTAACTTAATATATTTTACAAATCACATAGTAGTGATAAATTCTGTGGTTCGTAATATATATTAATTTAGTATCTATTATTTTATTTTAGTACTATAAAATTTAAAGTGTATCAATTTAGTATTTTATAGTTTTATTTTTCTCTTTTTATTATTTTCCTCCACTATTTTTTTTTTTCGTTAAATCAGTAACAAAATTAAAACTAAAAAGTACTAAAGTGAATATTCGATAAACCTATGTAGGATATCTAATGTTTTTTGTATATAATTTAACGAAATGTTAACAGAGGAGTTGGCGAAAAGAAAAAAAAATAAAACCACGGAGTACTAAATTGATATATTATAAATTATAGAGTAGTAAAGTGAGAAAACGCAAAATAACATGGGTGATATTTAAAGTTTACTTTTTTATTTTTGATTCGTATTTAATATTTTATTCGGAGGGGATCGGATTGAGCTCCATTAACCCGGATTCGTTTGCATCCCCGACCCCACATTAGGGATGGGTACGAATTCACGAAATATTATTCGAACCCGAACCCGAATGGAACGGGTTTATACGAGTTAAACGGGTATGGATTCGATTATGGGTATAGAAAATAAAAATCCGATGGATATGGATACGGGTATTGGTTTTGTATTTACCCAATCTAAATCCAAACCCGACCCGAATCCGAACCCGAATAAATTATATATATATATATATATATATATATATATATATATATATATATATATATATATATATATATATATATATATATATATATATATATATATATATATATATATATATATATATATATATATATATATTATATTTATATAATATATAAAATATTTAATAATTTTTATTTTTTAGATCTTCATTCAACGGTATGGATTTTTAAAACCCGACGGATCCGAGTCGGACTCGGATTTCGAGTTTTGGTCGGGTACGGATATAGATATGGACTTTTAAAATCCGCCGAATTCAAATCCGGATATGAATTTTAATTTAATTTTCGAATTCGAATTTTTAAAAACTTGACTCAAACCCGACCCGTTGAGATCCTGCCCCCACATACCTGGTCCACAAACCTAGTACGCAAACGCTTTAATAAAAGGATAAGGTTTAAAACATACACTGCGACATCAAATTCATCGTGACCGTTCAATCCATGTAGTTGCACCGTATCAGAATTGAATTTTACGTACAATTTGACGGTGAGAAGTGACGTGGTGTAAATGGTCAAAATTGTACTGCTAAAGTTTTTAATAATTAAAAATAATAATAATTCAATTATGAATGGTTCAATTATTAGCGGATATGATTCAAAGATAATTTTGATTGGATTTTGTAGGTGCACTTTATTCGAGTATAATACAAAAAAAAAAAAAATTGTCACGCTTTGTTTATAATTTTTTTTTACTTATTTTATTTTAGAAAATCTAAAATATAAAATTTTATATACTGAGAGACAAAGACATCCGTACTTGTAAATAAATTTTTATAATAGAATATTCGATTCCACGGTCGATTCCTTTAGGCATAGTTTACACGATTAGAACAATTTAATTAGAAATTAAATTTTATATTTTTTCGACATTATTTACAATGTGATCAAAAGAATTTAAAAATGACTATTTTAACTGTCGTTGTGACATATTTTTAAGTTCAACGATGTAGAACAATTCAAATTATATAAAATTTTAATGAAAAATTTTACTTAATATTAATAGAAAAATCAATACTTATGATTTGAAATTTAGGCCTTTTATTACAATTTTTTATGAGATTTTTATTTCCAATTTGTTCATTTTGAGGTTCTTCGTTTACTAGGCAAATAAAGTCAAAAAATTATGAAATTTAGTTTCTAGATAGTTTCAATATCGTAAATTATATCTAATGAAATATTCGCTGAATTGGATGTCCCATCATCGAAAATAATTTACAAGAATCGAGGCTCTCTTACCTTCGAAACTAGGCTACGTCTTATCTTATTAATAGCAAGTCATTGATCTTTACCAAGAGTTTTTAGCCATTGGATTGAGAGATATGCGGTTAGGATGATGTGGGCTCCTAGGATTAAGTGGGTGGTTGGTTGAATAGTATGATCTAACGAGTGAAAATCATCAAAGGGATGGATCTAACGAAAAACTTGGTAGCAGAGTCTTCGTCTTATTGATATATATATATATATATATATATATATATATATATATATAAAAGGCTTATCTATTAATAGCACCAAGTCATTGGTGCTACCAAGTTTTTAACCGTTGGATTGAGAGATGTGTGGTTAGGATGATGTGGGCCCCCTAGGGTTAAGTGGGTGGTGGGTTGAATAGTATGATCTAACGGGTGAAAATCATCAAAGGGGTGAATCTAACGGTGGAAAACTTGGTAGCACCAAATGATTCGTCTTATTGATAAGATGCAATTTATATATATATATATATATATAAACACATCAGATACTTTCAATGTGATTTATCTTTTTTTATTTTAGTATTTTGTGATTTTAGCTATACCATTTTAATTCTTATTTTTTATTAATTTTTTTATTAATTTGTCAGTTAAATTCGTCACATACTACATGGGTATGTCAAAAATGTATATATTCTATAAAAATAAACATATGACTTTTTGAAAATACACTGGAGCTTTCGAATGATGCAAATAAAAATTAAAATTAAAAATACACAGGAGCTTTTTGAAACAAAAAAAACAAACAAAGGATCTAATAAAAATAAATAAATAAATAAAAATAAAAATATTATATAATAATAATAATATTTATTTAAATGATGTAGTACTAAAAACATGGAGCGCATCCAAAGTTTTTTTTTCAAAAATGAAAATGAGGAGCTTTTATTGTGACACGTGGAGTCCACACAGGTAACGTCATTTTCCGCCGCGTATCACGTGTTACACCGAAGAATCTCCGTGTACACACTACACTGTACACACGCTAGACACGACACGTGTCAACGTCACAACCAATAATAACTCTTGCCAACAAAAAAATGTCAAGCGTTTTCTCAAGATCTTTTTTTTTTTTTTTTTTTCAAGGATAACTTCAAATACCACCTCGTGGTTTACAGCTTCTCATTTTAGTATCGTATAATTTAAAATGTATTAATTTAGTACTTGTGTTTTCTTTTTTTTTTTTTGTCCGCTCTTTTTTTAACATTTCGTTAAATTATATACAAAAAACTTGAGATATTCCATTTAGATTTATCGAATATTCACTTTAATATATTTTAGTTTTAACTTTATTACTAATTTAATAAAAAAAATCAATGGAGGGATTAATAAAAAGAGAAAAATAAAACTAGTACTACATTGATACACTTTAAATAAGATGGTACTAAAATAAAAAATACGAAACCACATAGGTAGTATTTAATTAACTAACATATTTTATCATCTCATGTTTCAAAAAATTATATCTTATTATTATGTTATTATAATTTTATTTTATTATAAAAATTTATTATTAAATACAGTACTGTCCAATAACTTTAAATTTTTTTTTTCTTTACGACCCTATTTAACCGTGAATTTTTAATGATCAGTTTCAAATAAAACGATATCATATTAAGGAGGTTGTTCCTATAAAAATTTTATTCATTAATACTGATTATTTATAGAATATATTTATTTATCTCATTTATGTAATTATGATGCATTGAATAAAATATAACTATGGTCAATTTATTTTTATTAAGTTTTATGTCTAAATTTGGTGATTATTAAAAAATTTTGGAGAGGCAAAAATATAGAATCCAAATTAAAGCAAAATTTATTTATTGAGAGGTATTTTGTAATTGAGAAATAGTGATTTTTTTTCCTTTTTTTGTAATTTGTAATCGTAATAGGAGAGCGCGATGATCTGGACCGTCCATTGGTGGGACCCACAAAAGGAGGTAAAAAAAAAAAAACTCGCTCGAGCCCGCGGGGCTGGGCCCCACAAAGCAATCGACCAATCGGGGCTAGCGCCACGTGGCGTTATCCTCACCCCCGGTGATACCGAATAGACACGTGCGACAAAGGGCGCGGAATTGGAGGGCGCGTCGATTATAGCGGAATGGGGGAGTGAGAATATCACCCCTTTAAAAATAAAAAAAAATTGTGGGCCCCAGTTCTCCTTCTCGGGAAACGAGTAGAAAAAAAGCTCGGGTAGTGTGGACACAGGTGTCAGAAAAAAGCGGACACAAAAAGTATTCCGTGCACCCGGTGTACGCCAACACTCCGTGCACCACTTCTAAAAACACTGCTGATATATATATATATATATATATATATATATATATATATATATATATATATATATATAGAGTTGAATTTAATACTCTTAAGAGTACGAGCCCATTTTACTCTCGAGTTGTTTCGATGATAGAGCTTCCAAATTGATGAACGGCTCCGTTGAACATGATCTATACCACTTAAAGTGTTTAGAAATCAAATTTCAAATATTTTCGACATCATTTGCCTAATGATCAAAGGGTTTCAAAATTTGTAATTTTAATGGTGGATAAGAGACGTTTTCTCGTTTAACGGTGTAAAGATATCCAAATCAATTGAATTTTTGTTAGAAAATTCTTTAAACTATTTAAAACAAGATCTATACTCTTGATCTTGATTACAAGACTCCTATCATCATTTTTTTAAAGAATATTCATTTTCAACCATTCATTTTTTCACTAGATGGATACAAGAACAATATCGAAAGTGCGTGAAATTTGATTTCTAGGTAGTTTAAATGGTTTAGATCATATTTAACTGAGCCGATCGTCAATTTGAAAGCTCTATCATCGAAAACAACTCGAGAGTAAAATGGGCCAAGATTTTAAGAGTATTCTAGCTCAACTCTATATATATATATAGAGTTGAGCTAGAATACTCTCAAAAGTATTAAAGAGATGGTGCTTGTGAGTTTTTAACCAATTGGATGGAGAGATGTAGGGTTGAGATGATGGTGATAGGTGGTGGTAGGTGGTGGTAGGTGGAATAGTGTTTGATCCAAGTATTAGTAAACAAAAAGTAGATCCAAGTAGAAACTCAAAAACACCAAGGAATTGGTCTTTTGAGAGTATTCTACCAACTCTCTCTCTCTCTCTCTCTCTCTCTCTCTATATATATATATATATATATATATATATATATATATATATATATATATATATATATATATATATATATATATATAGCGTGAGGCTACTTATCTATCTAAGATACGGAGCCTTTCCGTGCTTTCCACGTCGTTTTCGATGATGCGGCTTTCGAATCGTCGATCGGCTCCGTTAAACTTGATCTAGAGTATTTGAAGTATCTAGAAAATAAATTTTATAATTTTTCGATATCATTTGCCTGGTGATCGAAGGGGCACAAAATCAAATAATTTTAATGGTCATAGTGAGCCGTTTGAAAGTTTAACGGTGTAGAAATATTCAAATTACATGAAATTTTGATAGAAAATTCATTATACTATATAAAACAAGATCAATATCTTTGATCTAAATTTTTAATGCTATATTATCGCGTTTTGTAAGATTTTTATTTTCCCGTTGATTTTTAGCCCCTTCGTTCGCTAGGCAAATAATATCGAAAAATCGCAAAATTTATTTTCTAGGTACTTCAAATACTCTAGATCAAGTTTAACGATCGACGATTCTAAGCCATAACATCGAAACGACGTGGAAGCACGGAGCCCTCCGCAAGCATAAGAAATTTTACTCTATATATATATATATATATATATATATATATATATATATATATATATATATATATATATATATATATATATATATATATATATATATATATTGTATCTAAATAATTTATATATTAGTAGAGTAACAAAAACTTTAATATAGAGTGTTTTAAGAATAATTTAAATGTACTGATACTAATGCAAATATATATTTCGTGTCAAACTGTATCGGCATATATTAACAACTTAACACGACATAAGACGCACTATATTATTCTATACTGATAAGTATTATTCGGTATAAAAATTATTGTACTGATATTTAGTTATATTGATTAAACGGCCGATTAATAATAGTAACAATTTGTCACCTTTTTAAAGGGTAAATTATACAATTTTTTTAAAAAAATCTAATTTATTCTTTATATATATTTAGTAGCATTCGAAAGGCCAATACATCAAAAATTATATATAAAAATTCCGGACAATTATTTAATTTTCCAAATAATGATTACATTTAATACCAGTTATGATACTAATTAATAGCTCTAATATTACTGTTGATAGTTAATTTTTATATTTTTATAATTTTTTAAATAAATTTTGTATATCATATATCAAAAAAATGTAGGAGTTAACAATAAATTGCTTATAATTTTTACTTTCAAAATATATAGAATTAATGTTTAAAAAAGTGAAATATAAGAACGATACCAAACGAGACCAAAATAAATAAATTTTCAAGATTTATAATTTTTCACACATGGCAAATTTAAACACTACATAGGTTGCATTTTTTGTATATTAATAATTATCAAATATTAGGCCAATTAATACATGCTCTTGTTGAGCACCAAGTGCATGGAATAAAAATCTTATATAAGTTTTCTTATTAATTACTTTATAAAGGGTATTTATTTATTTATTTTGTAACGCAGTTTTGTCGTTTAGTGGATGAGGGGAACAGCTTTTTGGCTTTAAAAAAAATTAAATGCAAAAAAGGGTAAGAAAAGGTAAAATAGCTTGCGTGGTGTAAACGCCAAAATAATAATAATAATAATAATAATTAATTATTATTATTATAATTATTATTTTTATTATTATTTACTTAATTTGGTGCTATTTTTTGTGTGCTTTGTTTATACAAATAATTTTTAATATTATCCACTTTAGTTCAATCACATCATTTACTACTTAGATGTAAAAGTTCATGCATTTTACTAGTGGTATATATAATTTAGATAAAAATATATAAAAATTTATCTGAACTATGAACTATCACTGCAACAAAATAAATTTTAGACGACGCTTTTTAAACGACGCTTTCTTTTAGCGTCTTTAATATTTAGCATTTGCCGACACTATGTTTAAGCGTCGCTAATAAACATATTTTTATCAAATATTTATATAAATTTTCCGACGCTATATTAAAACGCTTATATTTATTCGTATGTTATTTAACGATTTCTTACACGACGCTTTTACAAGCGTCGGGATTATTTTTGACGCTATAAAGCGTCGCTAAATATCATTTAAAGTGTCATTAAATGTAAGATTTTTTGTAGTGTATGTATCAATTCGAATTGAGTATTTAATTTTTTAAAAACTTTAATTTTATCTAATTTGAATTAGTCAATAATATTTTAATTTAAAATTTTAAATTAATTATTTATTTTAATAAATTTATATCTGTGAGAATTATATTAAATATACTAATTAAATCTGTAACGATAAAAAAAAAAAACACATTTCATGAAGTAAATTGGGTGCTATTAAAAAAATAAAATGTAATTTCTTGACCAATAAAATAACAAGGTAAAAAAATGCACTGATTTTACTAAATTCCTACTGAGGGGATGTCATTTCATGAAGTAAATTGGACCACTGCATTAGTTATCACATCAAACATTAAATTTGGTTGCTTTGTACTTATGCACCCCCTTATATAGTTTGAATTTATTTGCTATTTCAACAAAAGTGTAACAACTTTAAACTCAACATGATATTCATGGCTAATAAATGGATCCACATAAGTTGCAATTAATTACAAGATAAAGCATTTTGTAAAACTCTCTTCGAAGTCCTTGAAGGGTGTTCACATGTGTATGTTTAAATATGTATCATTTTCAAGAGCACATATCCAACTTATCCAAATGGAACACTTTTTAGTTTTTGAGGTGTATATATATATATATATATATATATATATTTTTAGAATACTTTTAAAGACCAACTTTTCAAGTTTTATGGATCTACTTTTTTGACAACTAATACCTTTAGATCTAATACTATTCCACCTACCACCACCTACCACCATCATCTCAACCTTACATCTCCCCATCCAATGGTTAAAAACTCAAAAGCCACCTCAATGCTTTTTAGAAATATTCTAGCCAACTATATATATATATATATATATATATATATATATATATATATATATATATATATATATATATATATATATATATATATATATATATATATATATATATATATATATATATATATTAGGGCTACTATCCTATTAATAGGATAGAGTAACTTGTCTATCAGTTTTTAACCCTTGGATGAGAAATTGTAGGGTTAGGATTATATTAGTCGGTTAGAGTTGAATGGTCCCCCTAGGGTTGAGTGGTCACAGTGGGTTATAGTATTTAATCCAATGGTTAGAAATGATGAAAAGATTTGATCCAAAGGCTCAAAAAGCGATAGACAAGTGCTCCTATCCTATTAAAAGGATAGTAGTCGGACTATATATATATATATATATATATATATATATATATATATATATATATATATATATATATATATATATATATATATATATAGTTGGACTGGACTACTATTAGTAGCAAAATCACATTGTTGCTACCAATTTTTTAGCCTTTGGATCAACTTTTTCATTATTTCTAACTATTGGATTAAATACTATAACCCGGTGAGGACCACTCAATCAGATGCCACTCAACTCTAACTTACTAATATCATTTGAGCCTACAATTTTTCATCCAAGGGTTAGAAACTTGATAAGAAAAAGAGCATTTTACTATTAATAGTATTCCAACCTAATTCTATATATATATATATATATATATATATATATATATATATATATATATATATATATATATATAGGCCACTACTATACTATTATGAGTATTGAAGGCCTACTACTCATAAGTTTTAGTTCGGATGAAAAATGAGTGATTAGGATGAGAGTGGTTACTACAGGTTGATATGGGCCCCGTGCTGAGTGGCAGTGGTTGGTTGAATAAGATAATCTAACGGGTGAAATTAATTAAAGAGAGATCTAATGACAAAAATATAAGATGCCTATACTCATAAAAGATAAGAAATTTTAATTTCATATATATATATATAGAGAGAGAGAGAGAGAGAGAGAGAGAGAGAGAGAGAGAGAGAGATGACTCATGTGTAACTAACACAAGAGGTCAATGTGTGCTTGTGATATTTTAACAGTTGGATCGCCTCGAGATTCTTACGGTACTAATTAATGAAAGAGACTTAACACATCGTTAATAAAATTGTATGGATCTTAAAACAATCCGACGGTTGTAAATTCACAAACAGAAATGATCATGTGCTTTTAAAAGCATAGGAGCTCAACTCTCTTTCTCTCTTCCTATAGAAACCCAAATTTAATAAACATACATATTTACTGATGTATGATTATAAAAAATATACTACTGGTGGTTGTACATTTTATTGTGGAGTATGTATCTTACCCCTAATGATTCTAATTAAGTTTTTTTAAAAAATTTATAGGCTTTTAGTATAGGAAAAAAAGGGTTGATAAATGAATAAATCTTGGCCATTTATAGACTAAAATGTAAAATCTATACATATATTATAAATGTATGTGTAGCATTGCTCATAAATGTATATATAAATATCCATATAATAACATATTTATTGATTCATATACATGGGTGGACAATTTTTGTAGGTCTTATTTATGTACATAGTACATATGATAAAGCATGTAATTAAGTTTCCACCTAAATACATGTGTGTGTTGTGTGTGTGTTGTGTGTGTGAGAGAGAGAGAGAGAGAGAGAGCTATATATGTTATATTTTTTCTTCTTTAATTTGGATCTATTACAATGTTTGGACTATAATTAAACAGTTACTTACATTTATTGCTTTCACTAGCCAACTACCAAGTTGATATTTAATTCAAGTATGGGGACATGCTAACCTTAAGTGATTACTCAACATTTTGTTGTACCTATTTTTTAAGGAAGAGTAATGTTTATTAGACCTAGCTAGGCCGGTATACTACTACCAAGTTGTTTTCAATTATGCTGTTTCTAAATCGATGATCGGCTCCGTTAGACTTGATCTACACTATTAAAAGTATTTGAAAACTAAATTTCATAATTTTTTGGCATCATTTACCTATCAAACAAGTAGTCTAAAAATGAACGGCTGAAAATAAAATTCTCATAAAAAAATGATAATAGAAGACTTGAATTTAAGATCAGAGGTACTGATCTTACTCTAAATAGTGAAAAAAAAAAATTTTATAAAAATTTCATCAGTTTTGGATTGTTTTATACCGTTAAATTTACAAACGCATCACATCTAACATTAAAATTGTCAATTTTGATACCCTTTGATCACTAACCAAATGATATCAAAAAATTATGAAATTTAGTTTTCAAATTCTTTTAATAGTGCAGATTATCAAAAAGGTGGATGGTCGGAAAGGACGTTAATTCAGTGTGGGATAGGTCAATGGTCAGAAAGTACAAACACAAAAAGCGATCGAGTCTTATGGACCTAATCGGCTGTTGGTGGATCACTTGGAAGATCAGGAACGATAAAATCTTTCGGAATATCCCCCAGAACCCTGGGAGTGCAGTTCACAGGTTCAAACTTCTAGTGTACGATTGGGACCATCTTCGTTTACCTTAACCCACTTTTTTTTTTTTTTTAGACTTTTTTACCTTCGGGGCGAGTTGCCTCACATTTATAGCTTAATTCACCATTCCAATGAACGAAGCAAGTAGCGCGCTATCTTTTTCTCAAAAAAAAAATAGTGCAGATTATGACTAACGGAGCCGGTCGTCTACTTGGAAGCCGTATCATCGAAAACAACATGGTAGCACGGAGGTCTCCATGCTACCCGATAGTATACCAGCCTAGCTCATGTTTATTATATATTTTGTGAGTCCAAAGTAAATGCCCAAATTAAACATTGAAAGTTTTGTTCTATAAAAACAATATGAAAGTATGTTTTTTTGGAGAGTCTTTTTGTAAAATATAAATATTAGAAATACTATTCCTAAGTAGCTTAAGTCTTAAAAAATAAATTGTTATTTTATATTATTTAATATGATATAAGAGCAGGAGTTTGCTTGACTATAAATATTAAAAATATTATTCTTTAATATTTTAAGCTTTTAGAGATAAACTGTTATTTCACACTATTTAACACTTCTATTTAAAACTCAGCCAAATATTTTTTTTTATCAACTTTATCTATCAATTTTTTTTTTAAAAAAAAGAAAAATAAATATCATGTTATAACTTTATAAAAATATATAATTAGCCTACAATATATATATAATACATACACACACTATACTCTTATAATTAAGTGTAGAGTTTTTCGTACTCATAAATTATTATTTTCTACTTATGAATTTTTCTAATCAACGATCCATAACATTAAATATGATCCGGAGTTTTTAAAATCTTTACAAAATAAATTTTATAATTTTTTGAAAGTATAATAAAGCTTAAAAGAAGGGATCGAATTTTTCAATTTTTCTATAAAAAATTAACAAATTCCGATTCTTTTACACCGTTAATTAGCAAGTATATATACTGGCCATTAATAATTGTCAAATTTGTTTCTATTGCTCGTAAGATAAATTCTATCAAAAAATAATTAGATTTAACTTATAAAAGTTTCAAATGCCCTAAATTATGAGCATGGATTATCGATTCAGAAGTTCTGTTACCGAAAATGACTTTTAAGTATAAAAACAATCGCAATCATAAAAATATATAGTAGCCGAACTCTCTCTCTCTCTCTCTATATATATATATATATAGAGAGAGAGAGAGAGAGAGAAATCTCTTTCCTTTTTTCTATGGGAACTAAAGATGTGTACATTATTTTTTTGGTACATAATTTATTTTGGAAAGAGAGAGAGAGAGAGAGAGAGAGGGGGTGGTCCCACAGGTGTAAATGGAATATGTCTCTGGATAAGAATAAAAATTATTCTACTTGGATGTGTGTCACATTTGTGTGGAGCCATTGATGTGACTTTTTTTTTTTTTGTTTGTTTGCTCATTATCCCATTTAGCAGTACCTATAATGATTGTGTTATCTTGGGGTTTCAATATATCCTAATAAATAATAATAACCCATTAACCCATTATCATATATATATGCATTATAAAATTATCTAGTTCTAATTAAGTTCATTTATCCATAAATGTAGCCAAATAGCTTATGTAGATGGTGTTGATCATTTGATATAATATTTTTATAAATTTAATCCCACAAGGGACAAATATTATATAACTTGATCTATTTTTGCATTTCTTTTTTCATATCTCAAATATTTAGAAAAACTCTTAGAATTTTTAACATAAAAAAAATAGACAAGACAAGGGCATTGTTTCTCTAATTATTGTGCTAATTATGTTTCTTATTTGTCCCTTCAATTTGTTACACCTAAAGTGTTTTTTTCTTTTCTTTTCTTTAATTTTCTCTCCTTTTTATTGAGAGAATTTAAGTTCAGCATATATATATACATTGAGCTGAGCACTTATTAGGGATTTTTTTTTGTTGAGAAATTGAGAGAATAAAACAATTTATAAAAACTTTTTAACTTTGTTTTTAGTAAATTCTAGTTATTTGGAATGAAAAAAAAATATTTTTTATTATTGGAAACTAATTAAAAAGGTTATCTAACAATAAGAAATCCACTCTAAAATGAAAGGGAAACAATGAGAATACTATAAACAAGCATATATAAGTGATTGTAAAAAAAAAAAAAAAAAAAAAAAAAAAAAAAAAACCCTAATTACCTATTTGTTCAATTACTATGATTGTGTGGGGAGAGAGAGAGAACAATGTACTTATTGCATTATAGGGAAAAATAAACATGTTCCCAAACAATAAGAATTTTATTTTAAAATAAATAATACTTTTCTTACCTATGCAGATAGTAAGAACTTGATGATTGGTATTCAAGATTCGAAGGTGAGTCTAATTATTTCACATTTTTAGTTGAGTTTATTTCTAAGATATGGAAGAAGTGGACATATATTTTGATACGTTTTCTTCTCTTGCTCTCAAAATAATAATAATAATAATAATAATAATAATAATAATAATAATAATAATAATAATGAGAGTAATTTTTATAAAAGTAATGATCAAGACAAAAAAGAAAAAAAACCTAATAACTCATTTAATTGATCAACAACTATATATATATATACTATGGCTGTGTGGGGACAGAGAGATAAAGATGTGCTCATTGTACTGTATATGAAAACCCAAACATGCATGGTATCTAAGAATGAGAAATCAACTTTAAAATAGAAAAGAATAATAATGAGAACAATATAAACAAGCCTAACAATGAGAGAAAAATTAAATCTAAAGTAAAAGGAAAAACAATAAGTTTTAGGAGGTTGTTAAATATATAACAATAAACGACGTTAATTCTTAGATAGCTTAAGGTTTTGAGAAATAACGACTTGTTTATATAATTTGACAGTATCGAATAGGAGATTCTAAATTGAGTCTCGCATGATTTTTAGCATTATTTAATTTCTTCATAATAATAATGAGAGTAATTTTTTAAAAAGTTTCGAATCCAGACGTAAGCTGTGAGAGTGTCGAATATAAAATATATAAACACCGTTACCTGATAGTTCAAGTATTTGAAGAATAAAAATTATTTTATTTAATTCAACATAAGTTCAGGTTTGACCCTACTCTCACGATGACTCAAGGATCGATATAACATGTCGATTTAACGGAAACCATCTGACCTAAAAGTCTATAAGTCTATTAGATCCAACCCATTAGTATATATATATTAACCTTTTATTTTTTTTTATTAAATATCTGATATAAAACTATTTACATGTGAATTTCTCAACAATATAAGAACAATATAAAGAGGAATAAGTGGTGGTAAATACCAAAAAAAAATGAGAGAGGAAAACCACTAATAACCTATATAATTGATCAATAACTACTATGGTCGTTATACTAACCATATATATCTAGCACAGCTGGATGGTACTTGAGGTCTCAAATTTGAAACTAAGTTACTTCACATTTTTAACTGAATTCATATTTCTAAAAAAAAAATAAACGAAACAGATAGTTTGCTTCTTTCCCTCTCTCTCTCTCTGTGAAACAACCGCTGTACTCCAAAAGCTTAAGCTGTTAGAGAACGGTCTGGGCTCCAAACTTTTTAATTAGTCGGCTCATGACATGGACTTGAATTAAATGAGAGGAAATTAATATGTTAGAGCTGACGCGACTCGAACTCGAACCTCCTACTCGATATCATGAAACAACCATCAGATTTCTAAAAGATTGTTACCATCATTGTTGGGGGTTAAGGGGCCCTTAACCCCCATTTTATCCCCAAACATCTTCAAAAATATGTGGGGTTAGCTAACCTCACCTCGATCAAATGGGTTATTCCGGCTTAGCTAATCCCACCAAACCCCAACCAAACACTGTTTTCTATTCATAATAATCCACTATACTTCTTATCCCGCATATTCCAACCAAACACTATTTTTCACTATCCTGGATTAACTTCAACCCCCAACCAAACACAAAAAATACTCTAACCCCACCTTAACCCTGAATTTAACACTATCCCTGTAATAACTAATTTTTCCTTAACCCCGAATCAAACGATAGTCTAGCGAACGGTGTTTAAACATTTTTATATTTAACACTCTCTCTTAACAAAAGGTAGTATGGTTGTGTGGGTGGTGAGGGAAGGTGAAAGGGATAGATCATGTGACCCAAGAAAGCAATTGTTTGCCAATTGTGGGGCTAAAAGGGTAGAAGGCTAGAAAGGGACAATTGCATAACCTAAGTGGGAGAGGTTGGACATTATCTCCCCCCACCCCACCCCCTTAAATTTTTCAAAATTTGAGCACCCTCCCAAGCTCAATTCCTCACCTCTCCTTTAGGAGGCAAGTTAGGTCAATTGTGCATTAAAAATCTAAAAAAAAACAAAACAAAAACAAAAGCCCCACACATGAGCCCTAGAGATTCTTGAGAAGGTTATGCCACTTTTTTTTTTCTTTTCTTCTTTTTCTATTCTAGATTAAAAACTTATTTAAGTTGCATGCCTACATGCATTTTGGTAAAGGTAATGTAAGACCTAGTCCAAAGCTTTTTCTTGTTGACTAATGATGCAATATTGGGGGGAATATTTTCTCTTAGGAGGCATGAATTACAATAGAGGATGTTATCTTTTTTTTTCAAAGTATAATGATATGTGTCCCTAATTAAGAATGATATGATACCATGTGGGGTTGAATGTTTCCCCCCTCCTTGCCTTGTATCATGTACAAATTAATAACCTTTTTAGCTTCAACATATGCATATGCCTTTTAATATGCACCACTAAATATTGATTTAACAATGCACAATATATAATTCGGGAATAATTAATCTTACCATATAATATATATCCTCTCGCTTATATATATATACTACATGTGTGAAAATTATTTTGCAATGGTGAGACTTTTGTTTTCTACTATATATAGAGAAGGTGACCAGAAGTATACTTTGATGCGCTAAAGTTGCCAGATTTCTTTTTTTTTCTTTCTTTCTTGAAAAGTTATACTCAAAGTAGCATTTTTGCAGAACTAGTATATATGGACGAGTTATTTTTCTCAAGTTAAATCCATCTTTATTTTTTCTTAAAATAGTTTATTAGTTTCTAGAGTGAGGAAAATAAAAGGAGTGAGAATCAATTAACTAATGAGTGTGTGTGTTTGAGTACATACATACATACATATATATATATATATATATATATATATATATATATATATATATATATATATATATATATATATATATATATATATATATATACATAATTGGTAGGAGTGGGGATTATCAAATTCAATACCCCATTACCCTTTGATATAAATCCATGCCCCTATTATTTAGTGCTCAGTGACTTGCTATTGTTAGTTTTAATTATTTTTAATTTTTTTCTTGTAGATGTCTATGTACTTAATGTTGGTAATTAATTAATTAAACTAGCTTGAAGTAGTAAAATAAATCAAATTGAACCCTAATAAGAGAGTAGAGAGGGAGAGAGAGATTTATTTTCCTCTTATTGTTGATGTCTCTATGCTTCAATCTTAGTAGTTAATTAATTAGCTTAAAATAGTAAGATAAAACAAATTGAGGTGAGAGAGAGAGAGAGAGAGAGAGAGAGAGAGAGAGAGACATAGTTTTCTTTTTCTCTTGTTGTAGGTATCTCTATGCTTCAATGTTGGTGATCATCATCAATTAGCTTAAAATAACAAAATAAAGCAAACTTAGAGAGAGAGAGAGAGAGAGAGAGAGAGAGAGAGAGAGAGAGAGAGAGAGAGAGGACCAGTCTAAGTACATATGTAAATATGAATCTTATTCTTTTTAATATTGAAGAGGTCAAGTGGTGAATATATGCATGGCCACTTAATTTTATTCCTTGAGCCAAATGCACCCACCATATTGTGCTTCTATTTTTTTTTAAAAAAATATATTATTTACAATATTCATTTTCAACTGTTCATTCTTACGCCCACTTGATAAACAAGAGAATAATATCGAAAAAGTATGAAATTTGATTTCTAGGTGCTTCAAGTGGTATATAGATCATTTTCAGCCGTACCGATCGTCGATTTGGAGGCTCTATCAACGAAAACAAATGGGTGACAATAGAGCCCGTTTGCTATCAATAGTATTCTAACTCAACTCAACTCCCTCTCTCTCTCTCTCTCTCTCTCTCTCTCTCTCTCTCTCTATATATATATATATATATATATATATAAAAAATTGAGCTCTATGTTTTTAAAAGTACAAAGTTATTGGTCTTGTAAGTAAGTTTTCAAATTTCGAATTAAGGAATGTACGGTTAGGATGATGTGGGCCCCCTAGAATTGAGTGGGTGGTTGGTTGAATAAGATGATCTAACGGATGAAAATGATCAAAATGATAGATCTAACGGTAAAAAATTTACAAGACAGGTCTTGGTGCTTTTACAAGATCATAATGACTATATATATATATATATATATATATATATATACACACAACCTAAACCTATGATACAGCAATGGACATTAGCCTTTTATTAATTTACCATAAAAGGGAAATAAATAAATAATTGCCACAGCATTATTATAACAGGTACATTGAATAAACCATGTAGGTAGGGGTGAAACACATGAGCTCATCATTCTCAATTTGCCACATTATTTCTAATCCTCAACCAATCATTTGTTTGATATGACTCTGATAGTAAATGTTTAATATATATATATATATATATATATATATATATATATATATATATATATATATATATATATATATATTATTTTTTGAATTTAAAAATTGGTAAGGGTGTTAATGGGTTAGATTCAGATTCAAACTAGCTCGATGCTCGAGGCCTAAATTTAAAATGTTTAAATTATATCAAATTAAATATGAGTAAGGAGATAGGGCCTATGTAGGTTGCATAAAGAATAAGTAATAAAATTCTCCAATTTTTATTTCTTAATTAGTTGTATATATATAGTTCGAGAATATTAATTTAGCTACTTTAATATTTTCTCTAAAAAATGGTTTAATTGTTCGAATATTTCGAATGGTTCATTATAGTGCATAAATATTGATAAAAAATGATAAAAATTAGGAATTAATAACCACTAATCATTGCAAACGATCGAGTTATTCGTTCTATTTTTAACTTTTTCTTACCTTAAATTTGATAAAAATTCAATAATTGCATAGGAATTTTAGCGAATTTTAATTTAAACCTTTATAGGTGTTATTTTGAATCCATGGATTTGGAATAGTGTAGAAAAAAAAAGGAAAATTAGCAACTACTTAGTATAGTTAATACATTACATGCAACACATGATAAGCTTTGCATAATAAATTAGGATGTCTAATTTCCTTTTTTTTTTCTTAATTTTGTGTCATTAATTATCGGGTTTGGATTATTCTAAATTCATCTCTAACTCATAATCTGTAACGACCACCACTAATAACTCGTTAATAATAACTCGCGAACCACCTACCAAAATGTTTAAGCCCAGTTATTATTACTAGTGTCTAAGTCTATTATAAACCCAATAACAATCACATTCCCATCCGATGTGGGATTATTGGGGTGTCACAGACTCCCCGTTAAGGCCTTGACGTCCTCGTCACCCAATCACACACACGATCACGATCACTATGTGAGACTCGTCTCGCTAACTGTCATCCGCACTCGAGACTCGCCACACATCTCCAGTTGGTGAACCTCTCGATACAAATAATGACCACCCCACTAGTAATAATAACTCGTTAGGCCCAACCACCGGCCCAAAATGCTTAAGCCCAGTTATTATTACTAGTGTCTAAGTCTATTATAAACCCAATAACAATCCCATTCCCATCCGATATGGGACTATTGGGGTGTCACATAATCCAAAACTAATTTATTCAAATTAGATTTGGATCCACATAGTTGCAATTGTTGTTATCTCATAAAACTCAAATACGAACCCTATAATGTTTATATCACGATCATTTTTAAATTCAAGTTGATCAGCGTAGAATGAAGAGACCTTAATTTAAGCATACTCAAATGTGGCGCCTTAGGGGGGTAGGGATAAAAGAATTTTCAAGAAAAAGAAAGACACTATGAGTCAAATGATGGCGGAGACTCGCTCTCTGAAAAATATGTAGAGCCTTTACAGTGTTAAGTAGATTTTTTATTGGATAAATTGCACTGTTGCCTCCTGAACTTTTGGCGGAGTTTCACTTTACCCCCCAAACTTTTAAAACGGTCATTTACCCCCCTATACTTTTTAATATTGCATCTTGTTGCCCCTTCCGTCGCTTAAAGTTAACTGAGAACGACGAGTTGACTTGAGGGTTGGGTTTGCAAAAATTATGAGAAAAAGAGTTGGGGGGCATAGAAATGAAAAAAAAAAGAGTTTTTAAGGAATAAAAGTGAGTTGGTTGGAACAAGGGACAGTTTAGGCGGTAGATTTCCCACCAAAACCTAACCCTTCCGTTAACTCCCGTTCAGCTCCGTTAACTTTAACTGACAGAAGGGGCAACAAGATGCAATATTAAAGTATAGGGGGTAGATGACCGTTTTAAGAGTTTGAGAGGTAAAGTGAAACTCGCCAAAAGTTTAGGGGCAACAGTGCAATTTACCCTTTTTTATTCGTCTTTTTCTATGATGTCCGATTGTCTCTGTGTGCATGTAATTCTACTTTTGAATGAATGAAGTGATAAGATACTATTTTTTTTTTTTTAAATATCAAATTAAATAAACTTGTTATGGGTCCATTAATTCATCATTTTCATGTCTATTATTATTATTATTATTATTTCTCTCTCTCTCTCTCTCTCTCTCTCTCTCTAAATTAATCAAGCACAAATGTAAAGTCTCATTTATCAAATCCATCACTTGAAAAAATGGCAACAAATTAATAAAAGAAAAAGTAATTTAGATTAGCTAATTAAGCCAATGAGGAAGCAACAAATGCTTCCACTCACATATATACTAGTACTCATATAAGGCATTTGCTTTTGACAACTCATGGAGTCATAATAAGCACATGAAGTGGACATAAAAGGAATATTCTATAGTTTTGTTAGAATTTTTTTTTTATTTTTTTTATTTTTTTTTGTCAATAGATGGGAACTATGGCTCATAGTTTTTTTTTTTTTTTTTTTTAAGATAATTACACACACAAATAATTTTATTTTCTAATATAGAAAAGACCTACTAGTGTTTTTTTTTTTTTTTGAGAGATAGATAACGTCTTTCACAGGTTTCGTTTATTTCATTTAAATAAACTTAAATTAAATATAAATAAACTGGATTCGAACTCGAGCCTCTGATACCAACCACCGTCTTCGCTTTCTGCGACATCTTAAGACCTACTTGTGTTATTGTGTTTTTCTTTTTATCTTTTAAGAGGTGTTTGGTTTTAAAAATATTTTTTGTTCTTGTGATTCTTTAAAAAAAAATGACATTACTCATCTCTCTCTCTCTCTCTCTCTCTCTCTCTAGTTGTCTAGAAGAACATTATACTCACAAATCTCATTTTCTTACAACCTCTACATTTTGTCACATCACAAATAGCTACTACCATTTAATGTTGGTAATAAATAATAATATTATATATGTCACTGCTGGGTGTTTATTTGATATAGTTTTTAAAACAACTTTTCTACTTTAATGAATAACAATAAAAATTAACTAATTTCATGGCGAGAATTTTAAAATTTGACCATCTATTTTTCCTATGAAAAATAAAAATACTATAAATAAATTTATTGCCACTTTAAAAAATATATATATATAAAGTACTATAGAAGCTCCAGTCGAGCCAAACATGTCCTTATACGCCTCTCTCTTTTATTACAATATTTGGTCTCTACATAGTCAATTAATTAGTCCACTTTATCAAACTGATGTGATGTAATATATACTCCCTTGTAGCAAAATTCATGAGCTTTTAAATTGACATATTTTTTGCGTCAAGAAACGTGCAGAGTTAGGTGCTGGATGTAGATGTAATTTTTTTTATTTTTTTTCTTTTTCTCTCTCTCAGATTAATATTGATTGATAAAGCCCAATTTGGCCCAAATCCATAATAATCATGTAACTTTTATAATCCATAATAAAACAATCGGGCCGGACCGGGCCGGGCCAAGCAAATGAAATTTTTTTAAAAAAATATTAGACGATTTAAAAAATAAAAAAAAAAACAAGTATGAGATAGGTTGAAGGGCGATATCATCGTACCATGAGATACTAAAATTAAATATACAATAAAAAATTAGACACTAAAATGCAGAGTTTTTTTAAAAAGGTATAGAGAAGAGGAATCACAAGAAATAACATGCAAAAACTTCTATCTTTTACTACACAAGGTTTAGTAGAGCAGCAACATCCATTTTATGAACTCTTAGGAAGAGTTGCATACCATAAAATCCCCAAGAATCCTCCATACAAGAAGTTTCTAGAAACATCACAACATATACTCTACATAGCAGAAGGGAGCAACAAACACACACACACACACACACCATGGAAGAGGAATTGCATCACCCCGAATCATCCGACGGCTTCGCTCGGTACCTCCGGGCCGCTTTCTTCGAGCTACTGACGCCGACTTCTCCGGCCGAAGCTTCGGCTCGGTCTTCCTCCATTTCACACACGTCGGCCTCGCGTGCGTCCTCCGCGGCGATGAACATAGCGCCCGACGATTTTGAGCCGATTGCTTTAGCGTTAGTGGCGGCCTCGTCGATACACATGGCATCGCCGCTGCTGCCGGCGGCGGCTTTCTTTCGAGGAATAAAGGTGATGGATTTCGTTAGTTCTGCGGTGGGGATGTCAGGCTGCGTCTGGGTGTTGTTATTAGGGTTTAATCTGTCCATCAGATTGCGGAAGTCTTCAAATGCTTGCTTGTTCATTTCATCGTCGTTGCTGTCGGACGCGTCCAGCGTATACTTCGTGTACTTCGATGGATTCAGAATATGATCAGGAACCCTAGAAGGTTCCGAGGAAGCGGAGGGATTCTCTTCTTTCTCCGCGTTGTTACAATGCTCGGTTCTTTCGAGAAGCTCGGAATCAAATCGAACGCGCTTCTTCGGCCTCTCGTCGGACCGATTCTCCTTCCTTTTCAGTATGGGCTTCAAGTTGGCTTCGTCCTCTGGTACGATCTTAGGCCGTGAGCTGCTGTGGACCGAAAGACTGGGGTCTTTCTCCGACGACTTGTCGTCTTCCATGAGCCTCGCGTTTGCCGCATCGTGATCCGCGGGGATCTCTGTAGAAAAGGCCGGTGTCGTCAAAGGGGTCGTCGAACAACTCGGGGACGACGGTGTGGATGCTCATGTGGCGGCCACGGTCTTTCACTTCCCTCATGTACAGCCGGTCGCGCACGCTCTCCGCACCGAACGCCGCTCGGTCGAACTCGTCCTCCTCCTCCTGCAATGATTTTCAGATTGGAGATCATGTTATACACTCAATAGGCGCATCGTTCATCGCACTTTGCACATTGTTACTCAAGTTTTTTATGATGAACCTCCAACTTAGGCGGCCGACATCATCATTAACGCCGATTACCGGATCAAACTACAAGTGTATATTGAGTTAGGTGAAAGGCTTTATAACACTCCAACGTCGTTTACTGTCGATTTTGGCGTACTCAGAAGAACAAAGAATCAAATAGAGAACACCGATTCACGCATGTTCCATCTAAAACATGCCGAACGTTTTCACTCACTAAATCTATGTCGCCTCAGAAAACATGACGGCGCTAGTCTTAACAGTATAATAAAGAACTCAGAACTGCACTTTTCATTCGGCTAAGGAAGTCGAAAGAAGTTCCACGCTGCGGCGTCCAATCATTCATAATAAGCCCGTTAAACCAAATCCCACCCTAATTCCTTAAAAGATACGGCTTCACGCTACCATACTAGTCGTAACCAACCAATGGAAGGAGAAGATGGTGACAACGTCGCCACGTGTCATTTCCTCTTCTTTTCTTTCATTCTCGCTCGCTCAATTGAGGCCAATGCCCTTCGTCGAGGTATTATTTATATCATTATATGCATTAAAGTTATGCTATCGTTTTCGACAAACCTTAAATAGAGCACAATGCTAACTAATCTCTCATTGAAGCAGCTTTAGACACCACACTACAACAGAGACAAAAACTTCACAAATTTTACTAATTTGATCTAAGAAGGATGCAAACAACAACACCTACAACAACTCGTAAAGCTCTGTAACACTCGAAACATGATCGTGGCGGTCGAGAAAAATCAACAAACATTTCATATAAACAGTTAGTTTCACCAACCAAAACCCTAATTTCTATGCCGAAACCACTGCCAATGTCTCATCATGGACTTCAAAATTTTACAAAATTTAAACTTTCACTAACCAAAATGGTCAACAGTTAGTTCTACCAACCAAGCCCTAATTTTTTACTCCGGAAATTTGAACTTTTTCACAAGTAACCAACCAAATAGCAAAAGGAATTAAAATTACAAGCAAAAAGAGGGATTAGAAGGGACGAGGATACCTCGTTATCGAGGGTGGGATCGAGCCCCACGGACGATCGAATCTCCCTCTCCTCTCTATCGCCATCGCCCTCGCCCTCGCCCTCCCCATCCCCATCCCCATCCCCATCTCCTCCTCCTCCACCTCCTTCGACATCCTCGTCCGCATCGTTTAGGTCGTCGAGATCGGCTTCCAGGTCCGCGCCGAGACCCCGAGAGCGCCGTCGCCGGTTCCTCGCCCTCCCCGCAAAGCACCCCGCGGGGTCGTCGAACGCGGCGGAGCACGGGGCATCTCCGCGGTCGGCGGCGCCGTCTCCGGCGTCTTCGTCGGCGTCGGCTCCGCCGCCGCCGCGGTTCCACTCGCGGCGCTCGACCTCGCCGTCGGCGACGGACCAGGAGGAGGCGGGGAAGGAGTTCCCGGGCACGGTTTCGAAGAGGCGGGTGCCGAAGAGGCGCTTCACGCGCACCTCGAAGCTCTCATCCATGGCGCTCTCTCTCTCCCTCCCTCCTCTCTCTCTCTCTCGATCGATCGCGATAGGTTTTGCTTTTTAAAAAACCCTAACACACCACCGCCTCTTCCTCTAAATCGGTAAACTTGCATGAAGGCCCCTCAACTATACCCTGTTTTGAATTAAACCCCTTAACTTTTTTTCTTTTTTTTTGGTGGGGGGGTTAATTCAGGCCCCTAATAAAACACTTTATTATATAAAAACCCTTCTTTTTTTTTTTTTTCCTTTTTTTTTTTTTTTGTTTGTTTTTTTTTAACTTTTTGGTTTTTTATTATTCTGTTGAAAGGTACCCACAAAAAAAAAGATTGAATCACAAAGGAAGTATATGTAGAAAGATTGAAATTTTCCAATAAAAAGAGAGTTTGTTGCATCAAGAACTGTGCATGTCCATTAATTTGCTACACATTTTAGATTCAAAAAATCATATTTATGTATCTTATTATCCAAACAACAAATTTAACAATTGCTATATAAATAATAATAATAATAATAATCTCTTCATTATTTAAAGTAAACAGGTAGAGATATCAAATTGGGTTATGAACAATCTACATTTTGTCTAATTCTTCAAAACACAAAACAAAAACAAAAACAAGAACATTTTGATTCCTTATTTGTGTGGAATTTTATGGTTTCCATATGAATGGTGGAGGGGGACTATCTGAATAGAATGGTCTCATAGAGGAGAAAATGGTGTTTCTATCGATTCCGCTGTCGCTGTCGCTGTCGCTGCCGCCACTACTTGTCAGCGAAATCAGCGCCGCAACGAGCCCTGCATTTCCCGCCAAAGTCGGTTCGGTGTAGTTCTCGCTGTTCCTGATGTCGAAGAACCGGTCAGAGTGGTCGGGCCCGGCCACCATCGCCCCCTCGATGGTGTTGGGGTTCTGCGATTTTCTGTCGCGCCACTTCCACCCTCCGGTGCACGAGTACGAATTGCCGTCGTTCGGGATCGACGCGCCACGGTGGTGGACGTGCCTCGGGTAGTTGCGTCCGTGACCGACAATGTAACTCATGTTCATGGGATTGGATCCTAAGATGTAGTTCACCTGCAGTCGTAAATTGAAAATCAGCACTTTCGATTACAATCGATCTAAAAATCGTTTAGTCCGCGTGAAATGGAGATGTAACAATGAATTTTGAGACTTCAACAATCTTTTGTAAGCGATTTAGTGATTAGTGAATGATCAAACCACAATTTAATTATGCTATCAAAGTAGAGAAAAGGTTTTAGCAGGAACCTGAGATACTGCGAATTTGCGGAGGGTGTCGGAGTCGAAGTACTCAGGGCCGCAGTACCATCCGGGTATGTTACTTGCATTCATGTAATCTGCATATAGGGATGCTAAGAAGGCCGCTTTCGCCGCATATTGCAAAGGCCGGGGGCCGCCGTGGTTCAGTTGAATCAGTCCCCCTACCACCCAAAAAAAAAGAGAAGAAAATAAGTGCTTAATCAAATAGAAATAAAAAAAACACAAAAATTTACGTAGATTATACTTAACACGCCGAATTAAACATTTGTTTAATATTCCACAATCTAGGGCTTGTTTTGCCACTTTGGAGCTTATACAGAAGTGTTGTTTTAGTTTTTTTTTTCATTAAAAGAACCCCTAATAACTTTTCAATGGGGTAGAAGCAAAAGTTTCAAATTAGAGTTTAAAAGCTCATTTTAGCTTCTCGTTATAGCGGAAGCTCCATAGATAACCAATTCCTTGTTGTCGGCCCAATCATCGACTTAACTAAAAGGAAGGGAAAAAAAAAGGAAGGATCATCCACCTCTAGTCCAATTGAACACATTAAATTGCCGAAGGTACGAGCACATGTTCCGATCGGTCGCATTGTGGTAAATTCTAAGCATTTCCTCATAGGGGTACCCCGGATTCAAGAATATCCTAAGCCTCGCTAAAAGTAGCTCAGCACCAGGAAGTTTATTGTCCCAACTAAACACACTTGAATCCGATGATAAGTTTGAAAAGCCCTCAGCTTTCTCCAGAAGCTCATTCTCTGTCGCAAGTGAGAGATAGCTATAGTTTCCAGTCGCATAGAATAACCAAGCGGCGCCCCAAATGAACTCATCCCAATAACCCGTGGAGTTGTAGAACGGCTCGATCAACTCGTTCCGGAAAGAATAAGGCGTCTGCTCTTTGGACTTTGTAGCGAATTGATAGGCCGTCTCTGCTGCTTCGACGAGCTTTCTCGAATAGGAGGTGTCGTCGCGAAATACTATAGAAGCAGAAGCTAAAGCTGCTGCTACCTCACTACTTAAGTCGGGAGCCGAGGGGGCAGACAGTATAGGCTGAGGGTAATTGATGTTTTCTGGCCTTTGCCAGCAGTATCCATCATCTGGGGTGGTGGAATCTTTTTTCGCTACTCCTACCTGATATTGCATTATATGCGAAAAATGTTAATCGATAAGTGTATGAGTATAATATTTTCGAGATGAAAAATGTACAGCAATAAGCTCACCACGTACTAGCATTCATAAGTAGCTAGAAAACACATGTCACAATAATATCGACAACCACGGAAGCATACAAGGGATGTAAAGGTCGATAGGATTATTAGATACAAATACCGTGGATCGAAAAACGCTTAGCCTCTCAAGTTCCGAAGATCAGCAAAATCTTGTAACCTAATTTGTTTTCTGCTATTTTACATTGTAAATCTACACAAAAGGGAATGCTAATCAAACAGATTCAAAATGGCAAATTTTGATCAATTGTCGAATTTCATCCTTTCCTTCGATGGGTAGACGAAAAACTAAGAAAAATAGTGCTTTTGCTCAAATAGAGAAACATATACAAGATTATTACAACAGGCGCAAAATCATGCTACACTAGAGAGCAACTATGAATCAGGACAAGATGTTAGTTTACCTGGATATATATTTTGTCGATTGTCGAGGCCGAAGAATTGAAGGTCCGAAGCAAGTAATCGGTGCCCCACTTAATGATATCTCTAATGTGGTCGTATTCTCCGATTGCGTCATATTTATGACCATACTCTATCACCGACCAGCTTAAAAGTGTCATTGAAAATGCCATCGGAAAATGGAACTTGATGTTTTTGCCGCTATCATAGTATCCTCCAACTAGCCCACCCTTAACATCTGGTAACTGCTGAATATTGTTCACACCGCAATCTCCGCGCCATGGAATACCGTTGGATCTGGGTAAATGACCAGCTGATTAAGAGAAAAAATCATATGTGCGTAAGTAGAGCAACATAAGAGATGCATGATCGTAGGAGGGCTCAGATGGAACTTCTGAAGAAGTGCTATTTGAGTAGAGCTCTTTGAAGAAGCATCGATGGGCTTTCGATTGATATATCCTCGACATAATTTAACAAGGAAATGATAGGCTTACACTTTTGCGCATTGAAGAACTTGAGGGCCTTATGCAGGGCTTCGGTGTACTCATCGGGGAGCAAAACAAGCTCCTTGTGCTTCGGTATCATCTTCACTACAAAAATCGGAATTGCCGTAACAACACATGCGATTAAAGAAGAAAGCAACACCCAGTTGAACAACTTTCTTTTGCAAACAATGCAACCCAAATCGATGTAGTTGTTCGTCTTCTTGGATTCGCCACGAGGCTCGAGAAGCCAACCCTGCTGGGCATCGTCCAGCTGCTGGCGCGGCAGCGCTGCACGGTCCAAGTCCAAGTCTGGGCTGTTCTCGTCCTCTGCCTCCAGTTGAATCTCAAATGAGCCTCCCCAGTGGTTGGCCGCGTACATCTTTCAATCCAAATGAGTGTAAAAGAGCAAAGTTGCAGGGGTACCTATATCACATTAATTGGATTATGACATTTGAGATATGACTCTTTTTTTGTGTGTATAAGGTACAGGGAATTGCTTATCTGATGTACTAATCCTGAAATAAAATTGAGAAAATGATCCGGACGAAGGAATCCGATTGAGAAAATAGTGAATGATTCGAAATGTTTTTGAATTCTTATTAATTTTGTCGAGCGTGTATTAGTTGGTGACTGATAAAGAAGAAAACCAAATAGCTAGATTTTCAATAAAAATACAGCATATATAAATGGCATCATTTGGTTTATAAAAAAACCGATTGTTACAGTAATATAAACAATTCAAAAACTAATAAAAACTTTCATTTTACATGTTTGAATGGTGATTAAAGCACAAACAAATAAAACCCAAATAGTATATCTTTGATTCAAATGCATATACAAGATAAGCCAATTGAGTTGATAATTTTAACGATTCAAAGATGTCAGGAAACAAACTAAGAAGAACACGAAGTAATGTATCTCATATCCAATTGCACCATTAAAAGGCATAAGTTAGATTACGAGATCAACGAAATGGTTAAAACAAAGTAAACCCAAATGAAAAAAATTCAGAAACTCATCAACATCTAAATTGTCATTGAGGCACAAAAAAGAACATCAGTAAGCGAATCTTTGATCCAATTTCACCTTTGTAAATGGCATAAGTTGGATTACGAGATCAATAAAATGGACAAAACTTAAAACAAAGAAAACACAGATGACACAACAATACGAATGAGTTAAAAAACTAATCAAAATTCTCCTTTTTTAAGCATCTAAATTCTGATTGGGGCAAAAAAGAAGAACCCCAAAACTAAATTCTATATCTTTGATCTGAACAAAAATAGTACATAAATGGCATCAGTTGAACCGCGAAAATCAATGAAATGATTATAATTAAGAAAACTCAGATGAGATAACTACGTAAACAAGTTAAAAAAAACTCCTCAAAATCTGTTTTTTTAAATATATATATATATATATATATATAAATTGTGACAGATACGTAAGGAAGAACACCAAATAGCATACATCTTTGATCCAAAAAATGGCATAATTTGTACTATGATATCAATGAAATGATTAAATAAAACAAAAAAAAAACCCAGATGAGAAAACAATACAAATAAGTAAAAAAGACACAGCAAAATCTGTTTTTTTTCTAGTACCTAAATTGTGACTGAGACATAAGGAAGAACACCAAATGGCATACATCTTTGATCCAAAAACACAATCATAAATAGCATAATTTGCACTACGAGATCGGTGAAACGATTAAAACTTAACAAAAAGAAAACCCAGATGGCAAAAACAATACAAACAAGTAAAAAAGGCTCATCAAAATCCGATTTTTTAGTATCTAAAATTGTGACTGAGACACAAGGAAGAACACCAAATAGCACACATGTTTGATCCAAAAACACAATCCTACATGGAATAATTTTGTATTATTATTACGAGAAACCCCAGATGAGAAAACAATACCCAAAAAAAAAAGACTCATCAAAATTCGACTTTTTTAGCATCTAAATGGTGATTGAGGCATAACAACGAACACCCAAAGGGCGCTTTTTCGGAACGTGCGCGTTACCAAAACGTAAATGTAGGTGCTCTTTGGTCACGAACGAGGCCCGAGTACACGAAGCACCATTACTGTGCTCTTCTCTTTTTTGTGCTTCATGGGGAAACAAATAAATACAGTGTAGAGAGAGAGAGAGAGAGAGAGAGAGAGAGGCGTGGTTAAAAAGAGCAAAATTGGTAATAAGGTGCAATAATAATAGGGTTAATTTCATACAGATCTCTGTACAGTAAATTACAAATATATTTCTTTCTCATAGCTTTAGTTAATATATGATGTAAATTAACCTTTTTACATTTTCTTTCTTATATTATTTAGGGAAAACTTCAAAAAAAACCCTGTGGTTTCATGCATTCTCACTTTAGTACCCCATAGTTTAAAACGTATCAATTTGCCCCACTGTGGTTTCATTTTTATCTTTTCGGAAGCTTTTTTGTTAATATTTCGTTAAATTATATACAAAAAACTTCAAATATCCATCTATGTTTATTGAATATTTATCTTAGTATTTTTTAATTTTAACTTTGTCACTGATTTAAGAAAAAAAATAAAATAAAATTGATAACAAAAAAAGAAAAACAAAACCAGGGGGAGTAAATTAATACGTTTTAAACCACAAGGTACTAAAGTGAGAATACATGAAACCACAGGGGTTTTTTTTTGAAGTTTTTCCTATTATTTATGATAGTAGAAAGAAAGAAAATGACCATTTGAGATTTTTAGAAGGGCATTTCTGCATAATTCTAACGGTTAGAGTTTTCGAAGGAACATATTTGCGATGATAAAAATATCAATTTACCTATCTTCTATTTTAAAAAATAATGCTCTAATAGTAACAAATTAGAGAGATAAATATGAATATCACTGAATTTTTACCGAATTATATATAAAATATTAAATTTTGTAGAAATATATTTGCTATTCGATATGTTTACATAGAGTTGTATGAAATTATCGGTAACCTAAAAACAAGGATAAACTTCAAATACCATCCTTGCGGTTTCGCACTTTCTCACTTTAGTACCTTATCGTTTAAAGTGTATCAAATTAGTGTCTTGTGGTTTTAATTTTATTTTTAGTTAGCTTCTCCGTTAATATTTTGTTAAATTATATACAAAAAAATTTTAGATACTCTATCTAGGTTTATCGAATATTTACTTTAGCACCCTTTAGTTTTAACTCCGTCACTGTTTTAACGAAAAAAAATAGTGAAATCGATAATAAAAGGATAAAAATAAAACTATAGGGCACTAAATTAATACACTTTAAACTTTAGGGTACTAAAGTGAGAAAATGTGAAACCACGGTGATATTTAAACTTTTTCCTAAAATCAGGGGCATTATCGTAATTTCACTTCAAGCCCATCGCGTATTCTCGATTCGTCCCCCCACGTCCCGGTGCGCTCACCCTGTCAATTGCCCGAAATTTTATTCGAATCTGAATCCAAACATTATGAATTTATCTAACGCTGGATTCGGATATAGATATAAAAAATAAAAATTCGACATATATGAATACGGATATGGATAGTGGCTATATCCGACCCGAACCCGATCTGAACCCAATTTATTTTATATTATATATAGTATGTATATAAAAATTTAATATTATATTTGAATTTATATTTTAAAAATTTAAATTTAATATAATATATTTTGAAATATTGAAAAGAGATATAATTGTTTCGGTTCGGATTTTCAGGTTCGGGTTTGTGTTTCGAATTTTGGGTCAGGGTCTGGTTGGATATGAATTTTTAAAATTCGTCGGGTTCGGGTTCGATTTCGGTTTCGGAGTCGGGTTCGGGTTCGGATTTTTGAAAATCCGCCCCGAATTTTGACCGTTGACATCTCTGCCTCACACCGACCGCCCTATATAAACCCCCCGACCCCCTTCGTTCTTCACCTCGGCTTCGACCCGACCCTCTCTCATCGCGCCCTCGCTCGCTCCACCAGTTCCCTCGCACGCGTTTCATGTCCCTCACCCCCACCGACGCTACAGGATCCGCATCGTCCCCTACATCTCGAGCTCCCCTCCCGAGCCCTAGCCCCGTCCATGGCCACCCCAGCGATCTCCGCTCCCCCCGCCGCCGCTCTCCGCCTCCCGATGGCTCCGTCGTCGTCGTCAGCGGCGGCGGCGGCGGCGATGGCGCGGTCGAGTGCCATGGTGAGTTGGGCGATATGGATTGATCGATCGCTTAGATTAGGGTTTCGTTCGTTTATTGCGGGGGATTCGACTATTGCTCTTTTTCTCTTTGATGCGTAGTTTGGGATGTGTTGAGTTGCTCTGTTAGGTAGATCACTGGGGAGAGGAATTAATTGCTCTTTATTTCGCTTTATGAATGCCTTTGCGGATGATCGGTGATATCTCTGAAGTTCTGGATTGTGGTAGAAGACTAGAATTTGAGCTACCAAAGCTGAGAGATGATTGGGTGGAAAGAATCATTATCTAGGTTAGGGTTTGCTTTATTGCAGGGATTATTCGCCTATTAGGTGCCTGATTGTGTTGGAGAGAGTTGTTAGGGTTTGAATTGGTCTTTGTAGGGGGGGAGGGGGGTGTGTTTAGTAGGGGCAACATGTTGATTTGAGGGATGATTGAGAGTGTTGAGTTGCTTTAGTAGGTAGTTCGCTGTTAAGTGTTATTAATTGCTCTTTATTTGGCTTTGTAAATGCGTAGTGGATGATTGATGACATCTCTGAAGTTGTTGATTGTATTAAAAACTAGAAGTGAGCTAACAAAACTAGTGCTTTCTCTATTTAAGAAGTATTACATACTATTGTAATAAATAGTGGAGTCAATTAACTTTTCATATTTTATCCTGCTTACGTAGTTATGGGTTTTTGGTTCTCTGTCCATTTAGAGCAACCAAATTTTCGTTACTTTTTTTTCTTCCATTTATCGCTTTTCTTAGAATAGTGGTGATTGAAGAAACTATGTAAGGGAATCCTAATAATGTATGCGCTGTTAGATCTTTCTGTTATAGTTGATAATCTCATAATGGCGACAGCTTGAACCTTGTCATTATGTTTGTATATCACTCTTCTGGCATAGCCTAGGAAATTTGTCATCTTTGTTGATTTATAATTTCTGTGTTTCCTGGTTCTATTTCAATTATGGACACTGCTCATTCATTTGTGCAAATGAAATTTCTGCTCATCTTTTTTTAATGTTATGCAATTCTGTCTTATGCTTGTAAGTACTCCTTAAGATCTCTTATGCATTAATGGTCTGAAGCATTCCTAATTTGTTAGCCTCTCTTTTACAGAATAAAGTTTATATTGAGATTCATATTTTGCAGAATCAGCGGCTGCTGCTACTGAGGATTCTCTCAATTCTTCCAAAGAGGTAGACGGTTGCGAATGACCTTCTATATTTTTTCTTAGTAAATTTATTGATTAAGACGGAATTTGCTAATTGGATTTTGGTATCTCTTTTTGTCACTGGTTGTGTAAAAAACAATTGCAGGTAACCGGTTTAAGTGTCCCTAATTCCAAGAGTGAGCCGTATGGTGATGTTGGCAGCTCCATTGCAATGAGCCAGTCAGCTGGTAGAGAAGGAGCATCTTCTCAATCCCGGTCTGATCCTGTTGGATCTGTTCAAATTTATCCTGCCCAATCATCTACAAGGAGAAGCCAAGGTGTTAATGCTAATTATTTGCTAAACTTCCATTATGATCCAATTTCTCGGCCACAGCCAAGGACCCAGCCCAGGGTACCTCCTCCAAGAAGACAACAAAAGATCAAACCTTACAATAAGGACCTATTCCTCCAAGCAAATTACAAATTTGTTGTGTTGGACACCGGAAATTATGAAGTCGAATCAATGGATCCAGATAAAATGTTTCAATGGGAAGATATTATCTGTGTAAGGTACTCTACCCCGGCACCGGTGCAATGCCCGATTTGCTTAGAAAGCCCTCTTTGCCCGCAGATAACTTCCTGTGGTCATATCTACTGTTTCCCTTGCATTTTGAGGTATCTTCTTATGGGCGAAGAGGATCATAAAGGCGAGAGCTGGAAAAAGTGTCCCCTATGTTTCATGATGATATCTACAAAGGATTTGTACACTATCCTTATTGAGAACGTCAAGCAGTTTCATGTCGGAGATTACGTAACATTTACGCTCCTTAGCAGATCGAAAAATTCACTAGTTCCGTCACTTAAAAATCAGAATTCTGAATGCCCTTTTCCATTAGAAGGTGAAGGTGCCAGTGACTCATTTTCGAAGTTCATTTTGACCTCTGATGTGGAGCTATCTGTACGAGAAGCCAAAGCAGATCTTAATAACTGGCTGCATAAAGCCGACTGTGGAGTTGTTGATGACTTGGAGAAGCTTCCATATGTTTGTGCTGCTTTGGACCAGCTAGAGGAGAGAATGAAATCTTGGATGGAGCATCGGCTGTATAGCAGCAGCCCTCCTCTAATGAGTAATCCTTCTCCCCCATCTAGCCTGAAGGTTATGCGGACCCTTCATAAGGTACCACCTAATTTGTTGAACTTATATTCAGATGGAAACAGCGCCCACTTAGATTCTTCAGGGTCAGCTTTTGGTGAGAATCATACTGGTATAAAACAGCCGAAAACCTTTTTTGGTGAAGTTGGTATTGACGGTTCTCCATGCTCACTGGCTGGTTCTCCTGAACAATTGAAGAACTCTGAGAAAGCTCTATTATCAAATGATGAAGACAAAGCTGTGGAGGTAAATTTGGTTGATCGGAAGGATGCAAAGGAAAGGGACTCATACACATTCTACCAGGTTGTTATATATTGATGTGTGTTTGCCTTTGATAACTATGCAAATCATTCATGATTTGTCCTGTATGTTTGCCGCCTTCAAATCTTGCTCTGCTTTGGCTTTTTGCAGGCGGCTGATGGTCAACACCTGATTCTTCACCCGCTTAACATGAAGTGTCTTCTGCATCATTATGGTGGCTATGATATTCTTCCACCCAGGTAATGGGCCTTTAAATATTTGAAAGTACGTGTAAACTTTCACCATTACTGATGTTCTTCGATATTGTAAGGTGTGTATTAAGGATAACAAGCAAATGCACATGACAACTTTGTTATTAGTGCTGTTTAATGATAAGAGGTTGACAATGCTAGATGTGTTCATTTTCCTTTTTGAGGGAAGCATTATTTCGCAATTTCTGATGCTATTGGTCATCACTTTAATCTTTTTGATTGTAGTAAAATGCTTTTAGTGCAGACTTAGCGGGAAAATATTGGAGCTGGAGAGTGTAACTCAGTCCGAAGCTATGAGAAGGCGCTATCGGTTCTTGAGTCACTTCTCTTTAACGACAACATTTCAGGTAATTCGAGTCATTAATCAATCTTTGTTGCATTTTTTTTTTCCCCCCAAAGAGATTGTTACTATTGTTGTCTTATGCAGCTTTGTGAAATTGATCTGAGTGACGTACTGCCTCCCAGTTCATTGTCACCATTCATGGATGAAATAAAAAAGCGTGAGAAGCAGAGAAAGCGGCTCGCTAAAAAGGTATTATGAAATTGTATTTGATAGTATTGGTACTATTTGGGAATCTTCTCTAGTCCTTTTCATATCTTTTTTCTGGCGTTTTATGCAATTATACGATTTGCTCTCCTAATTGTTAGCTTTGTTTCAGGAGATAGTTTCTTAGAAAATGACCTGCTGTGGTTTTTCCAATTATTAGCTTTGTGTCCTTGTGCTTAACGCCCGTTCCTAATTTATTGTACGTATATAGGAGCAAGATGAGAGAGAAAAGGCTGAAGCTGCTGCGGCGAAGGCTGAAGCTGCTGCAATGCATGCAAAAGCGATACGCGATCCAAGAGATTTTTCCCACAAGGATGCAATTTTCTCATTGGATGATTTCGAAGGTAAACTATCTTGTGCAACTATTGTAAATTAGATTTGAAATATATTTCGGTCCTGACGGTTCCTACTACTTTAAGCTTAGACATTTGATGCTGGTTGAAAGTTCTTGGATTTCTCAAATATTTCAATTGTGTAGAATTCAGATAACCGTAATAAATCTTGATTGATTTCAGCCACAATGCCGTAATACATTAAGCGAAGTTCTATACGTTGATGAAGTATGTCGCCACTTTGATTTTGTCGCTATTAAGGACAGTACAAAATATTACAACTGATGAAGAAAGTGGATTTAAATTGGTCCAATAGCTTCTTTTGGCCGATTTGGCTTGACATTTCTAATGCTAGTTCTTCTGATCGATTTTGAAGTATTCGCCATTGTTTGAATTTTTAGCACAAGCCTAAGTTTGGTAAGATAAATAAATTATGTGTCGCATTAGTGTCATACATTGATCTAATTAGTTTTCTATTCCGTCTTAAAGCGTTAGGAAGCAGTGCTCGGCCTTCTACTAGCCCTCCGTCATCTGGCGAGAGAAAGCTATTCTCTGATGTGACGCCTCGGTTTTGCCTCTGCCCATGATTCTCCTTCCTTGAGAGTCGGATCTGTCGGTTCATCTGGAAACGTGAAAGAGAGCACGACTGAAGCTTCTAACATTCATGGTACGTCTTAAACTCGCGCCGCTCGCTTGAAACGCAGTGTCCAAACTCCAGATTCATCGATTACTACTTCTTATACCCAATTTTGGCATCTGTTTTTTATACATGTAATAATGGAAGCATTATATAAGGTTAGAATTTAATTATACACGTTAAGACTTTCTAATCAGGGTTAAGATTGATGAATGCAAGGCAACTATTCTTATTCCGGTCAAACTCCAAACGTAAAACCAATAACTGAGGTTGCTTAGGATTTTGACTTTCACTGTCGGAACTGAAAATAGTAGAGCGATTTCGAAGCATATCAAAAGATGTTTTTGGTTTATTCCTTCCAGTTCAAAGAGTGGTATATTTTAAGTTAGTCCGATGCTTGAGATTGAACCCCTTGAGTACAGTATCATCTTCGCATAGATAGATATAAAAACATTCGAAGTATAAAATATATCATGAGATACCCTGCTTCGAGCGCTAAAGTTGTTTTTACTTACGGCTTCTGCGCAGGTCCTCCTCCGGCCGCGACGACGCTGTCTTTTGCGAACGCGATATCGTCGGCGAGAGCCGTCGAGAGACCGGAAGAAGCGCACCGAGCGAACGGGCTCGGTAAAAGAGGGAAGAAACCGGCGGCCCGGGTGCTCCTCTCGACCTCCAGCGGCCGCCGCTACTGATCCGAGGTATCGCTTCCGGTAAAACTCTTACAAAGCTTGTACAATAGGCGTGTAAATTTGTTCATCATAAAGTCAACTCGAAAACCCACTCGCAATGCTTTGTTTCTATTTTATTTTATTTATTTATTTTCGCTCCCTTGCTTCTTGATCCTTTTAACTGCTTTTATCTGAGACGTGGTTTTTGCCCTTTCCTGGGATGTAGTTCTATGTAATTATTATATATCCCCAACTTTACGGAACGTTAACTGGGGACTGGGTAATGAAAATAAAACAGTATTATTATTTAGATAATAAAGACGTATCGGATCCAAGCGTGCATGAGAGAAATGAATGAATGAATTTATTTTTCAAGATTTTTTTTAAAATTTTTTTTTATAGTTGGGTAGATTTTAATGTTAAAAATAAAAAGAAAGTTATTTCTAATTTTTGTTCTCGTCAAATAAATATTCTAGATGAAAGAATTGTTAGTAATTTATTTTCTTATTTTTTATATCTTCTTTTTATATAATATAGAGTTTATTTATTTAAGAAGTAGAAAGTAAATACGATGCCAAACGCCTTGGTGTTTTAGGTTTGAAGTGTCCAGAGTTTGCAGCTTTTATATATGTTGCCGTGGAGTGTGGAGTAAAAGCTCATGGAAAAATTATTTATGGTAAAATGCATAAAATCTTCATATGTAAAAATTTGATTTTTCATTTTTCCTCTTGTCATTTAAAAATTTGCACATTTTCCTATTGTAAAATAAAAAATATTCACTTCATCTCTTATCGTTAGTAATCCGTTGGAGTTTCGTTTAAAAATATTGTAATATATTTTTTAGGCTAAAAATGTTTTCAGTCTTCTCTTTTGTGATTATGATGAGGGACAGAATGGTTATTTTGTCATTATAGTTTACATCGTATTTTTTTTAAGTATTTTTTATTTTATAAGAGGATAAAGTGTAGTTTTTTAAATGGTAGAGGGGAAAAGTGAAAAATATGTTTTGATTAGAGAATTTTTTGTAATTTAGTCTAAAATTTATAGCACCATTTCTAATACTCAATAGTATTTTTTTATATAGGAATAATTGTCTATATACTCTTCGTACGATTTAAAAATATTCGATTTATTTTTACGTTTTTTTTCTTTCTAAAATACCTCTCATATATTCTACTGTTATTGCAAAATACTCCTGCAGTTATCTTCTGTTAAATTAACTTGGATTAAACGTGAGTTAAATATCTACTACAGTTAAAAAAAATTAAAATGTCAATTTTATTCTTAACTTAAGGGCAAATAAGAAATGTTGGTGACGATAGAAGAGTATATTGAAAAAGATCAAAAATCAAAATATATTTTGTGCTATATTTGAAAGGGTAAAATAGTAGTTTTATAGAGATAACAGAGTTAATTAACAGATTTTAACTTTCGAAATATAATAGAAATATGTTGGAACGTAGTAAGGATATTTTCAATATTAGCCTTCTAAGAAAGAGTAAATCGAAAAATCGAAAACTTTTTAGGAATATATAAATAATTGCCCCTTTTATATAATATTCTTTTGAACGGCTGAGTGTTACATCATCTCAATTTGAAGTTTAGCTGTTTAATGGTTGGTACTTAAAATTTTAAATTTAAAGTTTAAATTGTTTTATATTTCTAGTTAGATTTTATTTTCAAAAGATATCATGCTCGGGTCTCGCTTGCAATCTCTCTCTCTCAAAATCAAAAAGAAGAAGAAGAAGAAGAACAAGAAGAAGAAAGAAATCTTAGTATTATTTTTCGTACCGATCGTCTCTAGAACAAGTGGTAAAGGGTTTGATGGTTGGTATCCGAGACCCGAGTTCGAATCCTAGTTGATTCACATTTCTAGCTAAATTTATTTCTTAATGAAATAAACGAAGTGGGTGACGTACTATCTATCTCTTCAAAAAAAAAAAAAAAAAAAATTTTTGTGAAATATTTTGCTTTTGTTCTTATATTACAGGAAAAGCTTCAAAATTTTTATAAGTTTTTGACTCTTTTTTGAGTTTTTATTTTTTAATAAAAAAATTAATAAGATCAGACCCATGGTTATACTCTAGCCCATATATATAGAGCCTGGAGCCTAAAACTTTGACCTATTATAGGTCATTCCCAAATAGTCCCCTCAACTATTATTATTATTATTATTATTATTATTTTTAGATTTAGAATCTTCAACTTTTATTTTTTTTATTTTAAATTTTATAAATAATAAATTTAAAAATTATAATAGACTTAGTTTTATTTAGTTATTGATGTTTATCTAATTTTATTAGATAAAATTAAGTAAAAAAAAAAGCATATAAAAATATACTTATGCGTTCTCTCCAGAGACCTAAAGAAATATATCGTAACATACTCATCGCAATATGTGAAATCCAACCACGTAACGTAATTTTCTCGCAATTCCAAACGAAATTTTTATAGCTCTATAAATTATTATTATTTATTTATTAACCGTCAAACGGAACTTTTATAGCTCTGTAAATTATTATTATTTATTTTTTAACAGTTAGTAGTTGGCCAAGTTGATTTTCTATAAAGTGATTAAGTTATTTAAATTTAATAAAATATTATTAATTAATATTAATATTAATAAATAGGATAAAATTTTTATTTTTATTTTTCCTTTGGATAAGAAAGCCTTAGACTTATTTACCAAAAAAAAAAAAAATCACAACTCAAGGATATTCTCAAATTAAAAAAATAATAATAATAAAGTGAGAGGGGGCTTTTCGCAAATCGCCGTATAGCTTAGGATTCTCTATACATTTTTATCAAATTAAAATATCGAAAAAGTAGGAGGACTATGCCATAAATTTTACCCTGTTCAAGAGAACACGGGGTCTTCGTCCTCGTCTTCGTCGCTTCCTCTTCCTCCTCCTCCGCCTCTTCTCCTTTTCGATCGATCCATCGAAGCCCCTTTCTCACGGGATCCCTAGGGTTTGATCTCGCGCGACGCAGTACTCGCCCGCATTAGGAGGCGGAGCAGAGATGAAGAGGGTCTTCGGCGGCAAGAAGAACAAGGACCCGCCCCCCACGATCCAGGACGCCACCGATCGGGTACTCTCCCCCTCTCTCGATTTCTCGACCAAATTCGGATTTTTTATCTGATTCTGTGTACTTTTTGGTCGAATTTTCTGTGATGTGGTGATTTTGGAGAACCGTTTTGGTGTTCTTCGTTTGTGGGACGAGAATGTTTTAGGGTTTTACTGCAATGCTTCGATCCTTTGGTTCTTTAGTATATCGAACCCTTTCAAACTGTTGCGTTGGTAGCAATTTAGATCCCAGTAAGATGTGTAATGGTAAATTTGCACCAAAATATGCTATTGGTATAGTTTTCCTCGATTCCTCGAAGAAATTATTATTATTTTTTCACTCCGATTTTATGTGCTTTTAGATTGAAATTACTTTGACGTATTGATATAGGGGGGATCTAAAGTTAGGGTTTTGATGGCAATAGTTAGGGTTTTTCTGATGAATCCCTCAATATAGTAGCAAATGACCTACCTCTTTAATTGACCCTTTCAAACTGTGGCGGTTTGTATCAATTTAGGTTCCAATAAGAAAAGAATTAGTAGATTTGAATGAACATATGCAATTGGTAAACTGAGCTTCAGATTTTTATAACATGATATTATGTTGCTCAATTACTCTTTGGGCTCTTAGGAAATCTCAGTGATGTTTTATAGAGATGATGATGATGATGATGATGATGATTATAATGACTATATGATGTTTGAGGATTCACAACTCACAATGCTTTGGCCATTTGTCAAAAATTATAAAAAAGTGTTACATGGTACATTGGATTATATGCTGCTTTCTCTAATAGTTCAGAGATATAGTGTTTTTTTTTTTTTCTCTAATTTGGTGGAGCTCTATTGTTTTAGCTTCTTCATAGTTATATTCGGGACTGCGTTAGTTGGAGTAGAGAACAAAGTGGATTAGATATTTAGATCAACCAAATCTTCCTTAAGTAACAAAATTACTATTATTTTTTATTCTTCTGTTTCTTCCTCTTTGGATGACCATGTAGCCTTTTCTTCTTTATATCCCTCTGCATATTTTCCTCATAAAAGTGTTTTCTAGCTTGGTTATTTTCTTTTTGCCTATTGTGTGCTGTATTACTTTGTTGATGAATATTTTTTTTAAAATTACTTTGTAGATAAATAAAAGAGGTGATACAGTTGATGAGAAGATTAAAAAGCTCGATGCTGAGTTGGCTAGATACAAAGAGCAACTTAAGAACACTCGACCCGGTCCTGCTCAAGAAGCTGTGAAAGCTCGAGCCATGAGAGTTCTTAAACAAAAGAGAATGTAAGAGCTCCATTCATTGTCCTCTCCTTTTGACTCATTTAGCACGATCGTATAATTTTGACAGTGGCTGTGAATCATTTTGAGAAGGCGTATCTAGTTATAAATGTCTCCTGATTAACATCATTTCATGAGCAAGAAAATCGCCTCAATCGTATGGCCTTAACCAACATGCTGGCAGGGTAGACTGTTGGCCCTTTTCGTTGATTGCATGTCTGTTTCACTACAGTACGTCAATTATTATCTTTAAACAACACCTTTCATTATGTATGTCCATTAAGGTTTATCATGCTTCTAATGCATGCTCTTATACATAAAAAAAAAAAAAAATCAAACGGGTACTCTCTAGCTTGCCATTATTTTAGAGTAATATCCAATTAATGTTTTAATTTTTCTTAGGTATGAGGGACAACGTGACATGCTTTACAACCAGACCTTTAACCTTGACCAAGTTGCTTTCGCCTCGGAGGGACTTAAAGATGCGCAACAAACTGTATGGCTGCTAAACATCTTCAATCACCGAGATTACTCAAAAGTGGTTCAGTTTAGTACTTACATTTGGTTGTTGGCGATTTTGATTTACAGATGACGGCAATGAAGTCTGCAAATAAGGAGTTGAAAGGAATGATGAAAACTGTGAAGATTGAAGATATAGATGTATGTTTTTGCCTTCCTGTTGCTTTTACTTTCCAGAAAGTCACATGAAATTTGATTTTGAGATATATATATATATATATATATATATATATATATATATATATATATATATATATATATATATATATATATATATATATATATATATATATATATATTACCTTACAAAACTATCTATCTAATTATATGTAATGCCCCTGGAAAATATGAATTCTCATTATGCCCTTCAAAAACTTAATTGTCTACATATATACCCTTGTATTTATATACATGCTGCTCTTCGGTTTATTTTTATTTTTTATTCTCTAATGAATACAAAACCAGCTTTCTCTTATGAATTAGAGAACTCCCAGCTTGAGGGTATACTTTTGAGGGATATATTCAGAAGTTAAAACTTTGCAGGGTTGCACATGTAAATAATGTTGTTCCAGGGGATATAGAAGTGACTTGTTGAGCCTATGATTTTTATCCTTTTTTTCTTTTCATAGTAACTGAAACTCCATTTATTATTCACATACGTAGAGCATGCAAGATGAGATGATGGATCTTATGGATGTGAGTACCGAAATACAAGAATCTCTAGGTAGAAGCTACAACATCCCTGATTATATTGACGAGGAAGAACTGATGGGCGGTATGATGAAGGCAACACTTCATTTATGTGCTTCTTTCTAATATATTTACAAAGGCTAGTAAAAGATCTATACATTCAAATTTTTCGCTAATTTGTTGGTTCTTTCGAATATAGAGCTAGATGCATTGGAAGCTGACATGGGAACCGAAACGGAATCCAGTGGGGTCCCATCATATCTTCAGCCTGATAAGGAACCCGATTTGGATGCAGAACTTACCTTACCTGCCGCTCCAACAGGCGTTCCACCGAACAGGCAGAACCCACAGGTATGCATCATCAGCTGTCTGATACTGGCAAAAAAGATTTTTACATGTAATACTCCAAGTTTATCTATTCGCTCATACACTACCTCTGGAAAATCGAACTTCATATATGGTCTTCAAAAACTCGACTTCTTACATGTATGTTCTCGATCTTACAATAATGCGCTTAAAACCTTTTTAAATAGCGAACTAACTTCTCATATGAATTAGAAAACTCGCAGGCCTAAATTGATGCTATTTAATGCAGAATACTTTTCTGAAATTGTGTATGCTATTGCACAGCAGAAGCCCCTCATGTTCATTGTAATATTTTTGTTCGCGAAATAGGCAGGCTGAGTTTTCTAGGCAGCGGGCTTTTAGTCATTGCTAGAAATACTCGAATATTCACGCATCGAGGGTTCAAATCATGCAGTAGATTATATACTTAACTAGCTAGCATATAGTGAGTTATGCTGCAGAAATATTCTCATCCTGAGTTAACCTGTGTTGTGCCCCAACCATATAGTAGCTACGGGTCGCAGAATTATATGCCGCAAACTTGAATTCGGTGTCCATTCTGAAATATTCATCATGTGTTTTCGTGCAGATGGAGGACGAGAACGGACTACCCGCCGTTCCTCGCGCGTCGCTTCGGGGCTAGGTTTCGCACCGAAAGCAACCAACCCCCTTTATGTAGCACTTTGTTTTCTTCATCAGAGTGATGATGATGTATACTATTTGGTGAGTGGCAATATCATGTGTTAATTTAACTTCAATTTTTTGTTTCTTTAATGAAAACCTTTGACATGTATTTAAAACTATTGATGGTATTGCAGTAAAGCTGTGACATTGTCCTAATGTGTTTTAGATGAATTAACATATTCTGATTGGTTGCACCACACCATTAGTTTCCCAATTGCTATTCTAGTTTTTGATTGATTGGTTCTTAACCATTTAACTGTATGTGCATGGCCTCTCTCTTTGGAGTAAAATCTTCTTAGTGACAGGTATGCCATATAAAATTAGTAATTTGTATCAAGATTGATTGAAAATTATTATTATTCTTATATGAAATAATTGATTGATAAAAAAAAAATCTCTTTCATATTTCTCACATTAAAAGAAAAAAGCAGCACTACATGGATATATATATATATACATATTTATATAATATAAAATTGTTATCTCAATCTGTTTCTTCAAACAGATACAATTTGACCAAAGAAAAAAACAAAGAACCATTTTGATTCTTCTTCTATTGCTTGAGCATAAAAATAACATCTCCCTCCAACACACTTAGGACCCCTCCTCTTCCTCTTCAACCAACATCTCACATTCACACTCACACTTACACTTACACACACACACCTCTCATTCTCTCTCTCTAGAGCCTCTTATGAATGCTAATCTCAATTTCTACTTACATGAACAAAGCCACACACACACTCTCTCTCTCTCTCTTACTAATGAAACCAACCTTATCCATAAAGGGGTTTTAGGGCTCATTCAAATGTTTCTGGAAGAGGTCTCCCTGCTAGAAAAGCCCTGAAGAGCACAAGAGACCTCTCAGGCTGTGAGAATGGGGCTTCATGAGAAGCCCCTCTAATCGTCGCGAAGGAGAGCATCTCTCCATACACCTGAGTCCACCCACCAACCTGTTTTACAACCCCCCCATTTTCAATACAAGAGTTTGGTCTTAGAGATTTAAAGGAGAGATTGGTAGGTAAGTTTACCTGCTTTCCTTCGAACCAAACTCGATACGGCACGCTCGTTTTGAGACCCAGTTCGCTCGCCAGCCTTTGCACGAGGCTTCGGCTTCCCGTCAGAGGAATCACCGAATCCTGATCCCCGCTGCAGCGACAGAAACAATCGGAATTGTATATATATATATATATATATATATATATATATAAGAAATCTACATATAAGAAGTTGCTAGATTTGTTTGTGCTCGAGCTTTCGATACCTGTAAATCATCACCGGAACGCCCGATTTAATGAGGGAACCGACGACCGCGATCGTGGGTATTTGCAAGTTCAGCAGCTCATACTCGAGAACGCTGAAACAAAAAGGAACCAATATCGGCACGAAAACTTCTACCTTGATTCAAAATCCCATGTTCTACACAAAAGTAAAGAGAGGTAGCAACCAATACCTACTGCAGACCGCCCATTTAGTCACGCCCGTGAGTCGCGCGTGCAATGCATCCTGTACGTCTTTTCGGTTGAGATAGTTCACCGTTTCATCTTCGACGCACACATCTATTTGCTCGCCGACTTGCTGCACCAAATTCGCACAAGCCCAGTTGATGAGAGAGATAAAATCAACGGATTCTAATCGAGTAAGTGCTTGTTTGATCTTCTGCTTCTCAACTCAAAAAAGCAGAAGTATCTGAAAACCAGACACTCGGCAAATAGAAAAAGCTCTAATTTGAAGCTTCTGCTTTTGTTATAACCAGAATCTATGGTAGTAGTAGTAGTGATTCTTTGAATAGGTTTACTCGAACAATACTTTTGCAGAAGCTCCAGCCGACACAAAAGGCCACAAAACGAGTGCTCGAACTTACGTGAGGAATTAGAACTTTGGATTGCGAAAGAACCGATGATAAGCAAACATCGAGAGTGACGTCGTATTTGTCGACGAATCGACTCGTCTCTTTGGTCACTTGACTCATCACCCTCTCGCATATCGGGCTAAGCGAGCCGCTATAATACTCGCTCACATATCTAGAGTAGTTACATGCTCTTGTAAAGATATTGTAAGTTGTATCCGAGATCAATCCATGGGACCAGAAAAACTCCGCTCTCGAGTTGAAGTCGGTCGAGAATTCGAGCACCGGATTCCCGAGCTATTAAAAGCCAGAAAATTCAGTCACAAGAATTGCTAATTTAGTCTAAATTTGTAAGCTTTATGCATGTTTAGCACTCACAGCAATTCCTTTGAGATTGAAGAATTTCCCTTTTTGGTTGAACTCAACCATGAGCTGCGCGAGTTGCGGAACATAATGACCTGATCACAAGTTTCAGTGATTTTTATTTGAATCTTGTAACTCTGTCCCCCTTTCTTTTGCTCTTGTAATTTCAATTAAATTTCTCTAAAATCCCAAAAATAAAAGGGGAAATATATATATATATATATATAGAGAGAGAGAGAGAGAGAGAGAGAGAGAGGAGACAAAAAGAGTGGAAAATATACCAGCATAGCTTTCTCCTGTGATGTAGAGATCCCTGTCCTTATACTGTGGGAATTTTGCAAACCAATTCTGAAGAAACACTAAATTATCCCTGGCTACAAAAGACAACAACAACAACAAAATAATAATAATAAAAAAGCTTCATTTTTGCTGCTCAATTCAGCAAAAAAATTCTACAAATAAAACAAAAAAAATAAGAATTTGATCTTGGATTAGAAAAAAATTGCTGTACCTGTCATTTTATCATCTACACCCTCATAAAATGAAGGATCAGAGGAGTAGGAGAATCCAACACCTGCTGGGCTCTCCAGGTACAGCATATTGGCCTCTGCAATTAATCAAATTTGAATTGTTTCCATCTTTTTGTGAATCAGAAAAGAGAAAAAAAGAGGGGGGGAGTAAAAGAAAAGAGGAGCCCAACAAAAGGGAATGTAACATCAAAGAGAGATTTTGATACCTTTATTCCAACTATACTCATTCCTCACCAGGACATGGCCACTTGGTCTAAAAGGCCCATTCTCTGAGAATGCTCCTACTCCCACAGAGGAACACCCAGGTCCTATACACAAATCAAAGATGATCAAAAAACAAAAAATTGATAAAGCCCAAAGCTTTTTTAGCAGTAGCTATTGCCAAAAAGCTCTTTCCTTTCCTCTCCTCTCCTCTCCTCTCCTCTCCTCATTTTGGGATCTTTTAGGAGAAAACCCAATTGACCCATTTGTGTGTGTGTAGAGAGAGAGAGAGAGAGCTGTTGCAAAAAGATCCCTTTTTTCTTCATTTTGGGATCTTATAGAAGAAAACTCATGAACCAAATTGACCCATTTGTGTGTAGAGGGAGAGAGAGAGAGAGAGAGCTGTTGCAAAAAGATGCCTTTTTTCTTCATTTTGGGGTCTTTTAGGAGAAAAACCATGAGCCCAATTGACCCATTTGTGTGTGTAGAGAGAGAGAGAGAGAGAGAGAGATTAGAGATTAGAATTATATACCTCCATTTAACCAGAGGACAAGAGGCTTTGAAGCAGGGTCAATCTCAGATTCAGCAAAGTAGTAAAAGAGGGCCCTTTGCTTGAGAGAGTCCACAGTGATGTAGCCTGAGTAGTGGAGGAACCTGATCTGGGGCTGCCCTGGGAGCTCCTCTATCTTGTCTGAGTTAAAATGAAGATGACCTTCTGCTCCTCCTCCTGCTCCTGCTTCTGCCTCTAGCTTCCTGCAGAAGCCCTTCTCAGGCACAAGTCCTGCAGCTAACACCACCACCACCACCACCAAAACCATAGACTCCCATGACACACTTTGCATTTGCATGCTTCTTCTTTTCTCTAGAGAGAGAGATTGAGAGAGAGAGAGAGAGTGTGTAATGCTGAGTCAAGTAGTGAAGAGTTGGTGAGCAAGGAAGGGAGTAGATATAGTGGAAATCTTTTGGACAATGCCTTTTCTTTTCTTTTTATATATATATATTCACTTTTACTCAAAGCATATATAATAGTAATAATAATAATAATAATAATAATAAATGAAAAGGAAAATGAAGAGGGCAGAGTCACAATGTATGTTGTTGTTCCATTTGAACACATAATAAGATTAGAAAATGCCTTAATAAATTTTTTTTTTTTAAAAAAAAGGTATTTTGAGGGTCAGATGAAGAGAGAGAGAGAGAGAGAGAGAGAGAGAGAGAGAGAGAGGGTACAAGGAAGACAACTAATATTCTAGAAATCTCATGGGCAATGCTTTTCCTGTTTTTACTAACATGTTAATTTGGTTCAATATTTTATAATAGGAATAATTACATATATATCGCATACGTTTGAAAATATTCGATTTATATATATATATATTTTTTCTAAAATATTTCTCATATGTTTCACCGTTATTGTAAAATACCTTTACAGTTATCTTCTGTTAAGTTAACTTGAGTTAAACAACTACCACAGTTAAAAAAAAATTAAAATACTAATTTTGTCCTTAACTTAAGGGCAAATAAAAAATGTTGGTGACGATAGAAGGGTATATTAGAAAAGATTAAAAGTCAAAATACTTCTTGTGCCCCTAATTTTAGGGGCAAATAAGAAAGACAGTAATGGTAAAAAGTATATTTGGAAAGACAAAATAGTAAATTTACAAAGATAACCGAATTATTTAACAGATTCTAACTCTAGGGGTATATTAGAAATAAGTTGGAACATAGCAAGGGTATTTTCAATATTAACCTTTTAAAAGGGATAAATCAAAAAGTCGGAAAATTTTCAGGAATATATAAGCAATTGCTCCTTTATAATATTTCAAAATATTTATATTATAAAATTTAGAATGATAAATTTGTTATTAATTTATTAACTTATTTGCGTTGAGAGGTTGTCAGGAACTAATATGCTATTATTATTAATGAACAATTAATGATTCTTATTAAGTATGAGAAAGAGAATATTTGTTAATTCATAATAATTTTTAGTATTTCTAAATAATAATTTGTATATTTTTAATAAAATTGTGAAGAATATTACAATCTATGAACCAAACATACCCTCAGTATATATACTTTAAAATGGGTGTAAAATTTTCTTAACTTTTTCTTAAAATTAAAAAAAAATTAGTCGAATGAGTCGAGAAATTTAACTAAATTGATTGATAATTCTATCAAATTTAATAGCTTAAACTACTAAATAGTGAATTGAACTGACCAATAACTAGTAGCTATTTGAGAAATAATTAAAGGATGTTAATAAAAGAATTTTTAAATTTGAGGGATCTGTTCCAGAATTGGCTATAGTTAAGGGGCCTCCATACATTTTTACCCAAAAAAAAAAAACAAAAGAAAAGAAAAAGAAAACATTAATTTTAAAGTGGGAAGGAAGAGTTACAGCTAGATTTGTTGCATTTTGAACCCCATAAATAAAATAAGCAAACATTAATCTTTTAATAATTTTTTAAATAAAGAGGGATATACTTTGATAAACCTTTTAATAATTTTTTTTAAAAAAAGATTTATCGAATATTTCATTAAATTATATACAAAAAAAACTTTGAAACCCATTTAGATTTATCGAATATTCACTTTAATTTTAACTTTGTAGCTGATTTAAGAAAATAATAATAATAAAATTAATAATAAAAAGATAAAAACAAAATCATAGAAGGATAAATTGATACACTTTAAACTATAAGTTACTAAATTAAGAAAGTGCGAAACCACAGAATTTTTTTTGTTGAAGTTTTTTCTAAATAAAATAAGCAAATATTAATCTTTTAAATTTTTTTTTTTAAAAAAAGAGGGATATACTTTGATAAACTTTTTAATAATTTTTTTTTAAAAAAAATAGAGTGGTCACATGCATGGTTGTGTGAAGAATTTAAAAGGGCCAATGAGGAGAGCCTCCAAGTAATTAAAAAAAGAGGGGTCATCATCCTTTTTTCTCACTCACCCTCTCACCACCCAGTCTTGCAGTGTTTGCATTCTGCAGACTGCTGACTGTCCCCCCACCCCACCCTACCAGCAGTATGTGCTGCCAGCAGGTTACTTGCAGGTGTGATCAACTCAAGAAATTATGGATAAGAAACAGTACAAAAAAAAAGAGAACAAAAAAAAAGCATTTACTTAAGCATTCAAATACTTAAAATAAAATTAAATTAGGAAGATTTAGATTACATTAATAAAAGATTCGAATGGCAACAGCGAAATTTAGCTAACGGCACAGTCAATTGAATCCAATCCAATCCAATCCGAACAGCTGAAGTCAGAACTATTTGACATTCATAATTCTTTCACGCTGAGTAACTCGAGACTCATTCTACGCATGTTTTTGAAAAATAGGTTGCACGTACGGTACCTGTTTCGTTTATTTCATTTAAAAGTAAATTTAGCTGGAAATGTAAATCAACTAGGATTGACTTGTTCTGGAATCTGCGTCATAAGTCGCTGTTCTTCACTCTCTGCAGATAAAAGTTTTAAAAGTTAACATCCAAAAACATATTAAGGAGTAGATAGATTATTAAGTACACATGAGAGAGAGAGAGAGAGAGAGAGAGAGAGAGAGAGAGAGTGTGTGTGTGTGTGATAACTGTTGCTTCTTCGTGTGTTCTACTTTTCTTGTAAGAAAGGAGGGGAAAAAAAAAAAGAAAAGAAAGAAAAACATGGCAGAGAGAACAGAGCCAGTTGTCAGGAATAAAACTTCCACTCTTTTATTGGTCTTGTCTACCACTCAAATTAAATAGCAAGAGATATAGAATATTTTGAATTGATTATTTAATTTTTTTATATTTTAATTTTAGTATTTAATTTTTATTTGGTTTGATTTGAGTCAGTCGATAATATTTTAACTTTTAAAATTTGAATCGATCGTTTATTTTATAAGTTTAATTAGTAAACTTTATACAATGATCGGAACTATAAATTTATTAAAGCAAGCAATTAACTTAACTTTTAAAGTCAAATTACTTTGACTATATAACGAAATAAAATAAATTGAAAGATTAGATAATAAAATTAAAATTTTGAAAGATCATGTAGCTGATTCAAAATGGTCTGTACGTAGTCCAGATAAATTTTATATATCGTTACCTCTTATATATTTATTAGGCTAAAATATGTGGATATTACTGGCAATTGCACTGCACTAACATTAATTGCATGTTAGTTTCTGTACTTTTTTTTTAGGTAAATACTTTCTAAGATTTTTTTTAAAAAAAGTTTTTTTTTTTAAATGATCATTTTGTTCTTCAGTAGTAAATAAATCAATTTAATTTCAATATTATTAAATACCATTTTGTAATAAAAATCTAATTTTCTTTCTATAGAGATTAGAAAGTATTGTACAGTATATTTTGGAATTATGATTAATGTTGATGATCCAACAAATGATATTAGGGTAGATCATAGGTTCGATTTCTGCATTATGCAATTTGTGCATGCGAGGAAAGGAGGGATCAATATTATTGTGTGTGTGTGTGTTTTTTTTCTTTTTTTTGAGAGAGATTAGTATGCTACTCGCTTCATTTATTTCATTTAGAAATAAACTTAGTTGGAAATGTGAATAAACTAAGATTCGAATTTGGGATCTCGAGTATCAATCACTAAGCCTTCACACTACTCATGCCTATCATAGCGCCGATGATCCAACAATATATAATAGTTCATAAACTAAAATATTTGAACTAAAAGTAAAGGGATATATAGAACATACTTTTTACCCTATTTAGCATGCAACTATATATATACTTGCAAGAAGAGAACAATATTATGAGCATACTACATAAACACCAAAAATAAACAAAATAAATTCCTCATTTTAACATTAAGGAGTTACATTAACCACACTCCTTTTTGTTTTTCCAAAAAAAAAAAATTGAGGTCTCACTACAATAAAAAGGTCTATAGTGACACTTAATTTTAAATATAGGTACATGTCAAAAAAGTGTTGCTAGCTAAAATTACCGACGCTTTTAAAAAGCGTTGCTATATGTGGGATCGCTAGATATACAATGACAGTTAAAGAGTGTGGCTATAACCTAAAAGAGTGCTACTAATTTACCAACACTTATTTAAGCATTTAGCAACCGACGAAACTCTATCTCGTTGGATGCGGTGGCGGAGGAGGACGACATGAAAGGGTCTTCGTCAGAATTTCGATGGATTGAGTGAAGAGAGAGAAAAGAAAATGATAATTGATTTTTTTTTTTTTTTTCTTGTTTGTAATCGAGTGATCGTTGGGTGTGGTGGGTTGAGTAGAGTAATTTTTTATTTTTGGTTGGATTGGGCTTTATATTTAGGCATTAGTAGTTATTTTTTAAAGTTTTAGTATAAATTGGACACTTACTTAATAGTGTTCCAAGCATGTATCTCTATAACTTAATTATGTTGTAGTGTAGCTCTCTCACAAATTGCCTTAAACATGAATTTTTAGAGAGAGAGAGAAAGAGTGGATGTGTGCTAGAAAAATTGGGTGTCTCTATCAAATTAAAGCCTCCTTTCCACAACATGGAGCTTGTGACAATAATAATGGATGATAATAGTAGCAAAGAAAGGGGACACCTCTTTTATGAAAGTCCTACAAAAGCTAGGCCAAAAAAAGAGGAGCCCCACCATCATGCTATTGCCTCAGCTCAAAGCCTCAAAGACATGTGTTGGTGTGCACTACTGTAGTAGTACCATGAGATATTAATTGAGTGAAATTTAATTTATTGCAAGGTAGATCCTGGACCTTTCAATTAAAGCATTTCAATTTGCTTCTTGTTCAAATTGTTTGAACAAATTGTTTTTTTTTTTTTTTTTTTGTTTAGAGATAAAGATAGCATGCTACCCGTTTCGTTTATTTTATTTAGAAATAAATTTTGCTGGAAATGTGAATCAACTTAGGATTGAACTTGGGTCGGATATCAACCAGCCCTTTACCTGCTCTGGACGATCGATAGTTTGAACAAATTGTTTTTTTTTTGAGAGAGAGAAAGGTAGCATACTAGTATGCTAAACTTCGTTTATTTCATTTAGAAATAAACTTAAAAAAATATGAATTAATTATGATTAAAACTTGGGACCTCGGATATCAACCACCAAGCTCGATCTTTGCCACTTGCTCTAGGGACGGTCGGTATACTTAAAAGATAAGATTAATAACATTTCTGATCAGAAGCCATTGTGTGACAAATTTTGGTCTTTGAGAGTCTTTGACCATCTAGAAGATCCATGATTAATTAACTTGATCTGCAATGAAAATCTGCTAAGTTTGTTCTTGAACACCTAAATTCTCTGATTGTTTTGCATAATAAGCCATTTGATTGGGTTCTGAATCTGACTGTTTCTTTCTGTGTACCAACACAAAGTTTTAGCTGACAAAAGATAGTGAACAAGTCATCCTGCAAGATTCCAGTGTTTTCTTTCTTTTGTGTGTGTGTTTTTTTTTTCTGTGACAAAGGACACATGAAGACAGCCTCAGTAGCCTTTTTTTAGTGTGTTAAGCTGTTATCAACAATCCATTCCAGTTTCAGCCTCAATAGAGAGAGAGAGAGAGAGAGAGAGAGAGAGAGAGAGACCTGTGAGTTTTCTTTGGACTTAGTCTCTGACCAAACAAAAAGGGTCAGAGTATAGCTGGGACACTTATTAAAGCCAATATGCTCAAGAATATCTTAAATAAACTAGTGTGGTATAAATGTGACTATAATGAAAGGTTTAGTTTTTCTAAGTTTAAATAAAATACCTAGGCAAGCATCAACTCTCTGACTGTCATGTGTATATATATATATATATAGAGAGAGAGAGAGAGTCCGACTGCTATCAATAGCACGAAGCACTCGATACTACCAAATTTTCCGCCATTAGATCCACCCTATTGATGATTTTCACCCATTAGATCATACTATTCAACCAACCACCCACTTAACCTCAGGGGGCCCACATCATCCTAACCGCACATCTCTCAATTCAATTAAAAATGCACCAATCACTTGGTGTTATTAATAGCATAGTAGCCTAGTTCTATATATATATAATTGACTCTCATCGATAATATTCTAACTAAAAACGGCAATTCGAATTGATGTACTATATTCATGTTTAACGGCCATGCTAAATTATGTCAGTTTGAAGATAATCGATCTGGTCATATAAAATGCTCACAGAATTATCTTACGTCTTACTTGCATCAAATCGTGTCGTATTTTCAAATTTCTCTTAGTAACTGTGTATTGCATATGTTTGATCGATCGCGGTCGGATCGTATTATCTTGTCATGTTCAGAATTATCAACATCCCTAATCCTAAGCTACATAATGAACACTACATGAAGCATTAATTAGTGCCCTTCTTAATTTATATTGCTAAACAATACATGTCAAACAATTGTTGTTTTTATATGTTTAAGCATTAAATTAATGAGAGGAAATTCAATGATACTAGGATCTAATGAAATTCTAACTCAAAATTTTCTGCTTTAATACTATGTTAATTTTTTTTTTCTCTCCAAAAACTTAAACTTTCATCAGATAACAATGCCTTTAAATATTTATATTCAATATATATATATGGTGAGAAATGGACTGATAAAGCTGGGAATTAAGTTGACAGTGCACTCCCCTCTATAGAGAAATATTCTTCTCATAAAAACAAGCACTCAGAAGGAAATATAAAAAAGCTGCTTCCTCTAGCAGCTTGTTTGCAGCCTCCCCCAGTTAAACCTCTGACAAAACACACACACACACACACACACACACACACACACACACACTCAACATACCACCCCTCCACCGACCGTCTCTAGAAGCGACAGCGACTGGTTGGTATCCGAGACCCAAGTTCGAATCCTACCACCCCTCCACCGACCGTCTCTAGAGCAAAAGACTTCTGTCAGACCCGAGACCCAAGATCCTAATCGATTCACATTACCTTCAGTTTATTTTAAATGAAATAAACGAAGCGGATAGCGTCTTCCTGTCTCTCAAAACACACACACACACACACACACACACACACACACACACACACACACACACACACACACACACACACACACACACACACACACACACACACACACACACACACACACACACACACACACACACACACACACACACACACACACACACACACACACACACATGTGAAACATTGAGCAGTAAAGTGGATCAGAATCTCCACGTACAACTATATATGCATGCATGCTATATGAGTGATCATCACTCTCATTCTCTTGTTTCAATTCCCTCTCCCTAAACTATTGCTGAGGATGATCATCACTCTCATTCTCTTGTTTCAATTCCCTCTCCCTAAACTATTGCTGAGGATGAAGATACCATTAATTGAACATGCATGTTTAATTTGTTCCCATATATATTTAGTACTACTTACTCTCTTTGTCCATTAATGTTTCTCTCACATACGTACCTTCTTCTTCTTCTTTTTTTTTTACTCATTTCCTATTGCAAAGGTTTATATAACAAAGGAAAATACACACACACACACACACACACACGCATATCCACATGCACTAGTGCATTGTTGTGTGAATGATTAGAACAACATTGGTTTTGGGTGTTCCCAAAAACTTTGAAAAGCCTCAGACGAAAAGAAGGAATAGTACGAGCAAAAAGGATAAACACCTCCATTGGAGTGTGGGATAAGTTATTCTCCAAAGAACACATCTTTTTTTTTTTCTTTTTTCTTTTTTTCTTTTTCGGTTTTCGGAGAATATATTAACTATAGGGGATAACTTTTCAATCACAAGTTTACAACTATACTATGAGATTTTAGGATAATATCAAAAAGGATATATAATTCTATTTTTATATATATACATATATAGGATGTGTCATCAGCTAATCTCACAATTATTTAATCGACTAATTTCGAAACACATGCATGATATATTACTCCTTAATTATTTAACTATTGCTGGTAAAATTAGGTAAAAATGTGTAAATAAATTAACTATATATATATAAGACATTTTGAATTAATTTATTTGTACTTCGAACTTAATTTACTTTTCATTATTATTTTCTGCTCTCTAGTTTTTTATTTAAGTGGTTTTTTATTATTCTTATAAATTATTTTAAAAAAGTTAAAAAAGGTTTCAATTTAAAACACTAGAAAAAAAATAATTCTGCTGGTAAATTAAATTAGGTAAAGGTGTGTAAAGAAATTAACTATATAGAAGACATTTTGAATTTATTTGTTCTTTGAACTTAATTTACTTTTCATTATTTTCTGCCGATCTGTTGCTTTTATTTAAGTGGATTTTGATTATTCTTATAATTTTTTTTAAAAATAAAAAAAGGTGTCAATTTAAAACAGTAGAAACAAAATAATGTGGACTCTACAATTCTAAAGGGATCCCCAGCTAAATTGATAGTGTCTCTTTAATAATTAGATTTGTACCTTGAATTTAAAACATAATTCAAATGCTTGTTTCATATAGCTAGGGATATAGCTAGCTTTCTCCTTACATATGTTGACCAACTAAGATACTATTGGATTGAATATAATTAGGGATTACCAAGGATTTAAGTGCCGTGACATGGGGTCGTGCCGGAAACTTATCGACCTGCGGTGCACGTGCATCGATCGTGCGTCGTCAAAAACATTCTTGTGTCGACACATAATATCGTGAAATATTTATTTTTTTTAGCAATAAAATATTCTAACTATTTATTATGTCCTTTTATCACATCTTTTGAACTTTATTCAGAAAACTACTCACTAATTTAAAGAATAGAGCGTTTTCAAATCGCGCGACTCCAGACGTGATCTCGTATCGTGCCGATAACTTATTGACACGGTAGATACTTGGCCCGCGCTGACGCACTTAAACTCCTGGGGTTACCACATGGTGACATAACACATTCTTGTAGAACACTACAAATCCTTAATTATACATGGTCCCCCATATGATAGGGTATATATATATATATATGAACTTGTAAATAGTTTACACAAAACAAGGTGTTAAATTTGTCTCAATCATTGTTAATTAGAATTAGCACTTCTTCTATAAGCTGATCAAATAAAGTTCCAAAACTTTTGAGTAGAGTACAAAAAGAAAAGAGAGAGAGATTTAAGATACAAGGAAGTAAAAAAGTTTCTCTTATTTTTACACACACATATATATAGAGGGTGTTTTAATACCATATTTTTGTGATCACTTATTTTTTTTAGTAATAATCAAGTTGTTTAGTAGAAAATTACAGAAGAATATATGGTTATTAGATACTAGAAAATAATATCACAAATAACTCTGTAGACAATATTTAATTAAACGCATCTCAAATTATATAATATAATCTACCAATTTTAATTCCAACTTACCCTTATTAAATATTATATACATATCATACATGAATGAATACAAACAAACAAACACTCATGCACATGCATTACAGAGATGCTTAACCAAATACATATATAAAGAGGACTAAAAGCCAAGAATAAACTACAATAAGATGAGGCCATACTTTAGACTAATCACATCTTTTTTCCCCTTTTAAGGAAAATTTAAAGTACTTAATTTCATCTTTTTTTGTACTATATATATTATGTCTTTGGTAATTTTTTTCTAAATAATAATAATAATAAAAGAGATGTGTCATGTCCCCACATGTCTCCTCTTTCTTTTTCCATGCATGTTGCCCACTCACTCCACAGTCCACACCACCATCATATCATATGAATAAATAAAAAAAAAATAATCTCAAGCAAAACCCAATAAAAAAGCAAAACCCTAACCCCATTCATTCATGTGACAAAGTGGCCGCATGCTTATTGCTACTACTACCACTACTTGGGGAAATGTGCATGGGGATCATATGGTCAAAAATATATAGTGTAAAATTTTCTCTTGGTAAAATTGTATGGAGGAGCCCCAACTTTGTTGGATTTAGAAATAGCACCCTTAGGCTTAATTTGTTTAGTAACATTGTCATTTTTTTGTTTTTTTAAAAAATATTAAATCCATATAATATGATATGTGCTATAGAAAAGACTTTTCTTTAATTATTAATTATAGTGTATTATATAACTTATAATGCATGAATCAAATTATCCACTATGGTACTTTTTTATACAGGGATAATTGCCTATATATCCCTCATGCATCTGAAAATATCCGATCTACTCCTATTTTTTTTTTCTTTCTAAAATGCCCCTCATACGTTCCACCGTTATTGCAAAATACCCCCGCAGTTATCTCCTGTTAAGTTAATCTGGGTTAAACGTGAGTTAAATATCTACCACAGTTAAAAAAAATTAAAATACCAATTTTGCCCTTAACTTAAGGGCAAATAAGAAAGGTTGGTGACGGTAGAGGGGTATATTGGAAAAAATCAAAAGTTGAAATACTTTTGTGCCCGTGACTTTAAGGGCAAATAAGAAAGGCAGTGATGGTAGAAGGGTATATTTGAAAATGGCAAAATAACAATTTTACGGAGATAACGGAGTTCTTATGATTTTAACTATAAGGGTATATTAGAAATATGTTGGAACGTAGGAGAGGTATTTTCAATATTAGCCTTCTAAGAAGGGTAAATCAAAAAATCGGGAACTTTTTAGGGATATATAAGCAAGTGCCCCTTTTTTTTTTTTTATTTTACCCATCTCTCTCTCTCTCTCTCTCTCTCTCTCTCTCATTTTTCTTTGGAGGCTTGTGGTGAAAGCAAAGAAGGCTTTTGTCTTTGTTATTATCCTTTTGCCCCCCTTAACTTTCTCTTCTTTCCATGTGTGTGCCTCACCCTCTCCTTATATTTATCACTCTTTATAATAATAAGTAGGAGTAAAAGGCCATTAACTTTTTCACCATTTTTTATGAAGAGATAAATAATTAAATACCCACCAAAGTTTAATTTCCTCACCTGACACTACTTCTCTCCTTGTCCCCACAAAACACCAATAGAGACCTTAATTTACACTCTTTTTTTTTTTTTTAAACCCCCAAAACTCTTTTAACAATAGTTACTGATTATTAAGTATAGAGATAAATACAAAATTTCTCTATGAAATAATTCATATGTAACAATTTTGATTCTGAAGTATTATTGTATGCATGGCAGTTACAAATTTTTGTTAATCTATCATTGAAAAAAGGAATCATTATAATAAATAATTCCTTATTCAAATTTCCTATTTTTGGGTGGAATTAATCTATATGAATATAAATATGATATCAAAGTCGACTCTATTTGGTATCTTTGATTTTTTACTAAATATGTCAGCGAGAATGTTAAAACTATTGTTTTTTCGAGAGATAGGTAGCACGCTATCCGCTTCGTTTTTTTCGTTAAAAAATAAACTTGAAATGTGAATCAACTTATTAACTCATGTCAACCACCACTGCTCCCAACCACACTAGCCTTTGTTATATTCAATCGGTTAATTCCACATCTATCAGATCGATATATTCAATCCCAGATAGCTAAGAGCATGAAAATTTTACGTTATTAATTTCACATTATTATTATCCCAACTTAAGTTAAAATTTTATCTATATACCATGCTAAAAGAGAGAAAATAAAAGAGCAATGATCACCTTATGATAAAAATTAATCACCATTAGTTATAATAATAAGCATGCACTTATTATATGTTTTATCTTTAATATTGCATGCATATATACTACAAATGTAACAGTACCCAAGGGCATTATTTGCTGCTGTAATACAATTAATTAAGCATTAATTGTATTTGTTTACAAATTATTTTTGATTGGGATAATGGTGGCTTAATGAGTGCATGTGAATTTGTGGAGGCCCTCTCTGAATTTCATGAACACCTTTTTGAATATTTTTTAATTTAAATTTTCTTTTAATTAATTGTAAATTTGGAGTTTATATCATTGCTTTTAATTTGCCCAAGAAATTAACTGTATATATTTTGAATATTTCTCTAGTTGTGGTCCCTTGGCCTATATATGTATGATTCAATTGGAAAAGTTAAGGAAACAATTTAATGAGTCAACTTAATTTATGTAAGTGACTGGTACAAGCATGCAACTCATGAGGGATATTAAAAATCAAATCTTAATTTATATTTGTCGCTAAATTTAATTATTTGACGGTCATTTTATGAAATTTGAATTTGAAAATCTCCTACTCTAATATCATATAAAAAACTGATTACTTTAAAACCTTAAACTACTAAAAAAATATCAGATATAAGATATAAACTTTTAGAGTATTCAATTATTATTCATTATTAGGCAAAAATTTGGGTTTAGTGGTTGATTAAAATAAACAAATATTTTAATTATTTTTTACTTTGATTGCGAATGCAAAACATCCTTATTTGAACTAATTGATTTTTTTTTTCTAAAGAGATTAAACTATGGTGAACAATATTTTAATTGTTATTTTATATAAAAGGAACATGAGTAATTTTATGGGAATATTTTTAAAAAACAAAAAAAAATTTATATGAAACATCAAAAGTGAAATGTTGTGAAGCACTTTTCATGCATGGGAATATTCGAAAATAGAAAAAGTAAAACAAATATTAAACATATGCATATGGTTATAAGATTATGAAGTGCACGTAATTAATCTCTCTTTGAGGGAGTTACATGCAAATGTCACGTAGTTTATCGTACTACGAGAGCACCAAAAAAAAGAGCTCATCACGTGAGGAGCTAATATAGGTAAAGAGAAGGGGCTTATATGCAAAATTCCATAACTTTTTCAATAATTAGCTTTTTGGTCCCCCGTGACAAATTTTGTCAGATCCAGGTAATGATTCCAAAGTGTGGGGGCCTCCTTGTAAAAAAAAAAAAAAGAGAAAAAAAAAAAGTTAAAAAAGAAGACACAGCGGGGGGTGGTCGAGGGAACGAGGGGTGATGACGTGGCGGTATGTGGTTGGTTGCGACTGGTGCACTATCGTTTGTGGGGCCCAATGGCCAATACAGCAGGGAGAAAAATCCAGAGTTAATTAATTAAGTTGACAGGGACCATCGTGTAAATAATAAAACAATTTAGCATTTTATAATAAAGTTTAATTTAACCCAATATGAAAAATTGTATAGAGAATTTACGTGCAAAATAAAAATGATTATAATAATAGTATTAATAAGAACGGGTTAAAAAAAGCTAATAAAGGTTTCGAGTTGAACGAGTTACATTAAATATATATGTTACAATTTTGAATCCATATATATATATATATATAATTGAATTTCTATATTTTTAAAAGTATAAATTATTAGTATTTATTATAGATATTGTGAAATATCTAAGTTTATTATTTCACAAATGAAATAATATTAATACAATAATATTTATTTCGTAAATAACTTCTTTAATTAACTTGTTAATTTGATTAATCTGGATATATGGATTCTCATAATAAAATGAAATTCAAATTTGATCTATTCGATGACTCTTATATATATATATTTATTTGCTTCTAATATTTTTTATTTCACATTTATGTATAATCTATAATGCACCTCATGTCCCACAACACAAACACGCGTGTGTAGAGAGAGAGAGAGAGAGAGAGAGAGAGAGTATTGTGTGTGTGTGTGAGAGAGAGAGAGAGAGAGAGTATTGTGTGTCTGTGAGAGAGAGAGAGAAATAGTGGCCCTCAAATTAGACCTATTATTGTGTGTGAATATTGTGTGTGTGTGTGTGTAAGAGAGAGAGAGAGAGAGAGAGAGAGAGAGAGAGAGAGAGATGGGCATGTTATATTATTCATGCCAAAATTATATACAGTCCCTAGCTCTTGTGATCTAATTAAATTGTACCTATTGTTCTCTTTTGTTTTGGCAATGCCTAATTGCCTAAATCTAGAGAGAGCTTTGTGCATGGGAGAGAATATATATATATATATATATATATATATATAACTTTAATGAGCTAAGAAAGAAGCCTATATATATATGAGGAGAGAGAGCGGTTACTTTAATTTGTCTACTTGTTTTTGGATGGTGGTCTTTGGCTTCTAGTGAGAGAACATGCTTCCATGCATGCATTATTTGCATGCCCCTTAGCCACATTAATTGCTATGATCTATTTGATTCCCCATAGCCCCCAAAACCTAGGGTTTTGATCCATTCAAAATCTCTCTCTCTCTCTCTCTCTCTAAGTTTAAACTTTTGAAGAACAATATGTTAGTTTGTTCATATATTCAAGATTATTGAGTGAGGGGATAGCTTCAAAATGAGAACTAGACAAAATTTTCTCTTCAAAATAATAATATATTGAGAGATTTCATTGTGAGTAATCAAATGAGCAACAAGCTCAAGATGAATCACATATAGTGATGTGAGCTTGCAAGTGGTTTCGGCAAATTAGCGGGCCGGGTCGGGCCTTGTTGTATTAGGCCCGAGTCCGGTCCAAAATTAAATGATCAGGCCAGACCGGGTCGACCCGATCAGGATTCGCCGTGTTTAATTTAAACTTAGTTATAATTCAAATTCGAAAACTTACTGTGCAAAAACTGCTCAACAACATGAATTAAGAGTTATTTTTATTAACATGAAGCTAAAGATCATATATAATATGATGTTAAATTAATGCATATATATACCAAGTTCTAGATCTCCCTTCGAAACATCTCAAATAGATTATTAAATCTTTTTTCTAGCAATTTTCTCCGTTTTTTTTCCCCCTCAATTGTGTCGATCGTCGATCTGAATCCATATATAGGATCTTCCTATTGGCTTCTTTTTATTCCTCTACAAAATGCACTCAAAAATAGGATCTTCAATCTCGACAAATGAAATCTCCGACGCCTCTTTTTACCTTTCGAGCATCGCGAACAAGACATTGTGTCTTCGTTTTCGCGTAACCGATTCCGAATTCGCATTTGGAGAGCTAAATTCTCACTAACCAATTTGCTATGCTCCTCTTGCAACATCTTGTTCTCTCTCACAAGTTTCTCGACTCGACTATCTCTTAGTTCCTTATTTGCTTCTCTCTTAGTCTCGAGCCTCCTCGCGAGCTCGTTCGTGTGTATCCAATTCTCCTCAACGAGATCCGATAGTCGATCAACACACGAAATCCTTCGATCGAAAGAACTGGTCCTTCCCTTAGCAATAAGATTCAAACTCATCGAGACGTCATTCGTAGATTCTCTTTTCACGTGAGATTCGAGCTCAGGATCTTCTATTCCCGACTCAGGGTTTGAGTCGGACGTGCTCAGCTTCTTGTAATCGACATTCGACCCTTCGAAACGCGCCGAGAGCGACGAAATCGACGATCGGTCGAAGAAATGGGAGCAATATTCGGCTAGCGAGCGGTACAACCTTCGAAACTCTTCGATCCTCTTCTCGATCTCCGGTTTCTTCCGATAGTACGTCTCGCACGATCGGCGAATGAAACACCGTCTTCTATCTTTATCATTGATAGCAATGCTTCCGTGTTCTCGTCGAGCTCTAAACAAAAACAACATAAAAGCCAAATTCCATAACCTATCTCAAATTTTTTTATTTTTTAAACAAAACATTAAGCAAACATGATGTTGGGTCTCAATAATGTCAAGGATTTAAATTGCAAGGAAATAAAATAAAATATATATAATGCATGGTTGTAACAAAATAATAATAATAAAAAACTCTTAATTACTTTGAGTGAGTTTATTAGTAAAATATAATAACAATGATGATTAAATTAGTTTCTTAATTATATGAATTGTATTCCAAGTGGGTTCAAATGATATGTAGTGATATTGTGAAATATCTAAGTTTATTATTTCACAAATGGAAATTAATATATTAATATAATATTTATTTCGTAAATTATATATAGAATTTCAAGTACCATAGAAGTAGATGCATCATTTTCTAGGTAGATAAAACCATTATTATATATATATAAAAACACATACTCTCTTTGATTTTTTTTTAATTAAAAAGAAAAGGGAAATTAAACAAATTCTTTAATTAACTTGTTTGATTAACCTGGATATATGGATTCTCATAATAAAATGAAATTCAAATTTGATCTATTCGATGACTCTTTTATATATATATATATTTATTTATTTTAATCGATTTGGTTAACGTACGCTATCTCATGATTTTCACGTAAGTAGTTCATCAATCTAAGTAGAGTGTTCAAATATTTTTATAAGGTGAGGCATAAACGATACAATTAAGCTCTCACAATTTTTTTATTAACATAATATAAGAAAATTGAGCAAAACACGAACCGGAGAGGCGAAAGAAGCCACGTAGATCTCCGTGGGCTATTTTGATTAATCCAACGCCACGAACACGATCCCTTCTCAATTGTTGCATCCATTTCAAGTGATTAGTAAAAAAAAAAAGCAATATTGTTGTTTAATTTATATGTAAAAAGGGCCAATTCTTTTGGAAATAAGAAAAAAAGCTATTTATTCTTTATAATAATTAATTCCTGTGATTTTGCCTTTCATGGGTCTTAGATTTGAATATGAGGACCGTTAATTGTGTAGCTAATTATGGCACTTAAGTGATTTTGTTTTTTGTATTTTTAAATCTAATTAAATATGGCTTCGTGATCACATTAATTCCTTCAAAATTGGCGTTTTGCTCATATTACTATTTTTAAACACTCGAATGAAAATTAAAGTATCCGTTATATATGATGTATGTTAAAAATTTTTGTATATTAAATCAGAGCTTTGAGATTCGGATTTTTGTGTGAATTATATTGAGGAGTTTCTCGACAAAGTCGCGCTCTAAATTTGCTACAAGTGGCAAGTTTTGACTGGTTAATAGAAAAAGAAAATTTTTTTTAAAGAAAAATACAAGGCTTCAATTATATAAATCTCAACTTTGAGTATTCCGAGTAACAAAGTTTCTTTTACAAATGTATTTTGGAGAAATTTTTCATATCTTCTCGATTCAAGATCCATCATCAAAACTTTGCACCTCAGAGTTATCAATCAAATTCGCTAACACCGAAGCTCGGACAAGAATCACGGAACTATGAATTTTTACTGAAAAATTCAATCACTTCAACTTCTGATGGAATTCGAGATTTTCTAAAAATACGATAATCGCGGATCGCTTAGCCACTTGGGGACTCGCACACAAGAAGCTTTCTTTCTGGTCTTCTTTTGATGAATTTTCTTAGTCTGTGTCCACTGATTAATTAAATAAAATGTTCCAGGACGTGTTTTCCTTCAAAAAAAAAATAAAAAAAAAAACTCTTTGAGTAACACATTGCCACGAAAACCATATTAAAAGGTCAAATTATACAACCCAAAATTTATATTTTGCTAAAATTGATACAAGCCATTTTATATCCTTTTCAATATGTTTTATTAAGCCAAAAAAGTTGCTTAAACATGCATCCATCACGTCACATATATAATGATGAAAAATAATGCTACATCCATTTCCAAAAATACATAGTCAAGCGATTAGTATCTACTCACATTTACTTCCATAAGTGAGCATAGCATTATTTGTAACATATTATATAGCAAGAATAGCGTTATGTTACATATATTTTCAAAAAAAAATATGTTATAAGGCAGTAGTATGTATATATGTTACGTCACAAGAAATCGTAGGATCGATATAATAAAATTATCATTAAAATTTGGGTAAACTTCAAATATTATCTCTGTGGTTTCGTACTTTCCCACTTTAATATCCTGTAGTTTAAAATGTATTAAGGTAGTATCATATAGTTTCATTTTTATTTTTTCGTCAGTTTCTCTGTTAATATTTCGTTAAATTATATACAAAAACTTCAGATACCCCACCTTCTTTAGTTTAAACTTTGTCAACTGATTTAAAAAATAAATTAGTGAAATCGATAATAAAAAGATAAAAATAAAATCACAGGGCACTACATTGATACACATAAAACCACAGGGTACTAAAGTGAGAAAGTGTGAAACTACAGAGGTGATATTTAAAGCTTTTTCTTAAAATTTTAATGTATTTGTTGATATTTTAGACCTAGAATGAATTTTAAATGTTGCACCAAACAAGTATTTTGTTCAACTAACATGGTAGCTAGAATTAACTCTCACAATTTTTTTATTAACATAATATAAGAAATTGGCAAAAGAAAAGAATACAGAGAATATTTTTTTATGAAAAACTTTTTTGTTTGGTTCGTAGGAAAAGCATAGAAAAAAGAAAAAAAAATTTCATAAAAGAATCTCTATTTTACTTTCCATTCGTTTGGTTTAAAAAGAAAAAACTAATTTTTTTTTAAAAAATATACTTTTCAAATTTTATGATAAATGAATATTTTTGTTTTCCGGATTTATTTTCTTAAACACCAAAATTCTAACTTTTCACAAGATTTGTAAAGAAGCTTTTAAAAAAAATATTTTCATAGATTTTTTTTTTCAAAAAGAATCTTTTTTCCACACTTTTTCCGAAGAACCAAACAGCCCCTGGATAATGTCTTTATATATAATAAAACCCTCTTAATTAAGACAAAAGTACATGCTTAGGTAAATGGTTAAATGTCATTTTCATTTAATTTAAAGCGCTAAAAGATTATAATAAAAACTTGATTGTTACTATCACCATACTATACAATAAACCATTTATTGCAAAACTTAAAAAGTGTAGAAACTAAATTGATACTCCACTCATATTTTCGACAATAAAATATTAGAATCCAAGCATTCGCTGAAAAGCGTAGTCAACTATGTCGAATGAAACGAGCTCGAGATCGCTCGCTCGCTTAAGAACGAGCGAACACGAGCCGAATTTTTCACTGCTTTAATAAACGAGCCGAACACGAGTCGCCGTGTTCTCGCTCAATAACAAATTTCTCGAATACGTATATTTTAAATTTATATAATATATTTAATTTATAATTTTATATATAAATAAATAATTATATATAATATAGATTTTTATTATTTAATTTTTAGCAAAATAAAAATATAATTGCGAGCTTAATTATAAAAAGACTCATTTGTATATAAAGTTTTAACTATTAGATCAAAATCTGATGGATAAAATTTTATAAATTTATTTTTTTAATATATTTAATCTAATTTTTTTTTTTTTTATTTTTTTTCGTTTATTTACCAGCTACCTAGGTGCTTTTATTAAACGAACACGAGTCGAATTTTTAAGTTCGATACTTTAACGGTACCAACTCGTTTCATTGCTTTTAATAACGAGCCGACCCTAGCTCGCTCGTGTTCGGCTCGTTTACACCCCCTACCTGCTTTGGACACGAATCTCTATTCTCACATACTATGATACTAAGCCCATTTGTATACCATAGAACCTCTTATTATTATTATTTTTAAAATTCGAATGAAGTTAAAAAAGTAATTTAAATCTAAACTTAATTTCACAAAATCCAACTGTAAAATAATAACCATTTAATCATGGGAAAAATTATTTAGTTTAGCTGATTTAAAGTAGGGTTAGAGGCCCCATGAACTTACCATGAAAGGGATTTTAAGGATAACCTAAAAAAAACATAAAAAATTGAAGTCAATGGGAAAGCCCTATTCAATCTTTCTTGTTTCAGAAATAAATCAAATCATTATAAAAATTTTGTGGCATTGATAGGTCTTTAAATAGAAGGGGGGCAAAAAAAATAAAAAATAAAAAAAAATGCATAACCTTACCCAACATTACAACTCACCACCCAAACTCTCAAACTTTAAAAATTTGCCACCTAAACAATAATATTATTGCAAATTACCATGTAGCTTTTTTTTTCGTTAATTTGGCCCAACATTTATTTATTTTGTAATCACATGTGAGTCATATTTTAAGTGAAAATATATAATTAATATTTCTGAAAAATGTTTGGCCAGATTAACTGAAGCTACAGGCATAGCAAAACACTGTAAAATATAATGAATCGCAGATATATCTTTGTAAAGTTTAACTTTGAAAAATTATCCCTACAAAAATTCTAATATTTTCACATATGTTCATGTTTAGTTAATCATAGATTAAATACTTTATCCAGATTAATTTTTAACATTTTTACCCATCTTATATTATTATATGCTATTATAACTTTTAAAGAGACATTTTTATAATGACAAAATTAAAAACGTAAACAATTTTCTAACGATAACAAACGAGAAGAATATATCTAAAAACATTAAAATTTTTGTAAGGATAATTTATAAAAATTAAACTTTATAAAAATATATTTACAATTCACTAAATTTGCGAGCGAGAACCTGTATGCAATTAACCCAAAATTATAATTTGCCCTATGATAAAACTTTGAAATTAATTTTTCGCAAAAATAAGAAAAAGAAAAGAAAAGAAAAGAAAAGAAAACAAGATCTGCAATGATATTAACGATGCCAAGTGATCCAATTCCCTTCTAAAGCAAATTAATCAGAGAACCCACTTCGGCCAATCAGCCGGCGCCAAGTGGCTTCTGGTGGGAATCCACGAATGGCCTTATAAAAGAGACCTTTTCACACTACCACTTTCTCTTTAGAAATTGCGAGTTCGATCCGAATCGAGAGGCCTAAAATTCTCGCATCAAAACCCCATTAGATTTCGAAAAATATCCGCCCTTTTTTCTTTTCTTTTTTTTTTTCGTTCCAACCAATTTGTTAATCTTAGTGACTCTCCCAAATGAGTTATTAGACGATGATTTACGTTTCTTTTTTCTTTTCTTTTCTTTTACTTTGTTGTGTGTATTCTAAGCTCCCAGATTTCAAAGATGGTTCAATTCCAATCAAATTTTTTTGGTTTGGGAAAAGCAAGGGGGGTTCATCGGGTCGGGTCGGGTCGGGTTTGTTATAGTTTAACCGCAAAGTCGTGCTCGCTCGCTCGCCGATATAGAAGGGCCGAGGCCTCCACCCTGTATTGGAAAAGCAAGCAGTTTGGACCACAAAACAGTTAGCGAAACCGTCGGCTAATCCGGATATTGATGCAGCGACTTTGCACCGTGCGCGTGCGCGTCGCTTCTTTTTCTTTCTCTTCTTCCTCTTATGGTGTGCATGTGTGCGCGTTCGCGCGCGCGCGAGAGAGTTTGGAGAGAAAATGCACCCAGGTTTCATAGGACTGATACTGGGGAGATGAGGAGGCTAATATGGGCCCAAATTCGACTTTGGCCCGTATGATTCGGAACCGCACTTTCGCGGTCTAATCCGCCGTCCATGCTGCTTTAAGATTCCAACTATGGACATGATCGATGGCGAATTGGGCCGAGAAGGGTCCCCAGATAATTCCTTTTATACCCCACTACCAGCCTTAAGAGCCCAATTAAAACGATCAATTACTAAAGGATAAAATGCATGAATAACCCCCTTACTATTTTACTCGAACACTTTAGTCCCTCAAATATTAAGTTTTTGTTTTAAAAAAAACAAATTGGTTGTTTCATGCGAAAGATCAGGAGGTTAAAAATGTTTAAGGGGAAAAAACATAGGGACCAAAGCGCAATATCGGGGATAGTTTGAGAACTATTCACACATTTTACCCTTTTAGAAACAAAAAAGAGGAGCATATATTAAAGTTTCGAATGAAAAAAGAATCTCTCACCAGCAAGGGTGAACGACGAACCGCCCCGTCGACAAAGCCCAGTTCACCTGGATTTCATGATAGAAGAGAAAAAGAGAGCGAACTTAAGTGATGAACACAAGGAGCCATGTATAAAAATCAAGGATACAACCACATTCGCATGTGCGGCATTCGCGATGCAATTCGAAAATGGAATAAGAAGTTCATTGTCCTGCGAAACTTCAATGAATTTGGTGTACATATGGGAAGCAATTTGGGTTCGTTTTGGGTTAAGAACAGTATAAATGATCTTTTTGATAGAGGAAATAACTTAACTTGTGAATTGAATTGGAGAAGTGTAAACCATATATACCTTGTCGGTTCCGAGCGAATTGGCGACGACATGTGTGACCTGCTCGTCTATTTGGTTTGTGCAAGACGCGCCAAACTGCTCGGCGGTTTGCCACAGCGGATGGAGATGGGGGTTAGCTTCGCCGACGGGGAAAACCCTGCTGAAGACGATCCGGCACCCAGCAAGGATCTTCTTTTGTTCGGTCGCGAGTAAGTTCCGCACGTCCACGTCCTTGAGGGAACGGTGCGAGAAGAAGATGTTGTGTATCCTCTCAATGACCTGTTTCGACAAAATAACACCAAGGTGAAACTAGCACGACTTCTGATATGATCTTCGGTCCGTTAGGCAAATCGTTTTTAGAGAAAAAAGAAAGGAAAAGGCAATGAATTTGCAAGACGGAAAACACTTCTTTCATTTTTTTCACAACTTCATACTCTTCAACTTGCATGAACACCCTCTACAGGACTAAGATGCACAGTACGAATGATTGATGCATGTTTTTTGGTAAATATTTTTGAAACTGCGTCGATGAATTATTAAACATTAAGACTTCAAAATTGTGCATTATGTCCTGTAGCGTAGGGTAATTTGGTTCTAAAAAGTCGAAAAGCAATGTCGAGTTAAAGCGAGCAAAAAAACGGTGTCCTGTTTGCAAATCGCAAAGTAGGCGGATTTTTTCTCTCCTCTTTCTTCTTTTTGCTAAAATAACTTGTAAACATTTAGGACTATGGCCTGATTTCTGAATAAGGAGTGTCTGTACCGCCAAGGAAGAAGCGAGAGTTCCATCTTCGGGCCTCTCATCATGATCTATCTCGAGAAGGGATGGCCCTGGAAGCCCAAATTGCCGCCGACTACAGGGGAAGTAAGTGTACCTGCAAAAAATTACGGCGCACCAAATTGCATCAATTAGGCAAGAGCTTTTTGTTTTCTTTTTTAATTTGGGGGAGGAAAAAAACACAAAAGTAGAATTAAAGTTTTGAGTGACAATTTACCTCTCAACCACAATTAAGTTGAGTTTGTTATGAGGCCAGACCTTTACGGAATCATCGATAATCACAACCGCGGATTCCATGCCCAAAACCCCATCAAGATCCTTACTTTTGGGCACCCTCTCATCGCCATCAAATGGGTCGCCGTCGTCTCCTCTCGAAATAACCCGGCCGGCAAACAAAGCCCCGGTTGGATCAAGCACCCTCGCCATCTCTGTAGCATACAACTTGTTCCCCATCGTATATAGATGAAGCTCATATAGCTTACTAGCCTACACCCAAGATCAATATCCAACATTTAACTTAAATAACCAAAAAAGAGGAAAAAATAGCTTAAGTGGAAGTACAAGAGAACATGACGAAAAGGGTAAAAGAAATAAGAATGGAGAATTAATTCACCTTCTCCAGAAAGTTCCAGATCCCCGGCCTCAACTTGGTCCACATTCCCAAATGTTGGAAGCGAAAGAGGTGTCTTTGCGGCTTCTCTCGATCCTGCTCTTCTTTCTTTCTCAATATCTCATCATGAGTAGGATCTACCTCTGAAAACTACAATGAGGTCGAATCACATTAACTAGGTAAGCATTACCACTCTGGATAAAGCACAATCAAGTCAAAGAAAGAGAAAGCGCAGAGGATAAAAGTAGCACCTTGGCTGAATTTAAAAGAGTATGATCGAGATCGAGGACAAGACAAAGCTTTCGGGCAGCGAACATCTTGTTCTGCTCCGCTATCCTTCTCGCCCTCTCTCTCTGAATAGCCGCTCTCTGTTGGTCATCGTATCCGTCCAACAGATGGTCGACATCTCCCCAAGGGTTAGCTGACTGTAAAATGGCATTCCGGGCAGGTCGGGAAATACTATTCTGCAGGACCGTTGGAGATACAGTAGTTGACTGTGAGCTAGCAACATTATTGGCAGTATTGCTGAGATTCTTCGTCAATTGAGGAGTTGAAATTGGGAGGGGAGCGGATTGAGGAGATGCTCCACTGGGTTGAGCTGAATCTCCGTGCTCTCGGACTACCAAATGGTCTTTGCTGCTTTGCGGACCAGATGAGACAGCTTCGTTCGTCTTGGCCTGCTCAGAGCCTGACGCATTGCTTTTCTGAGTTATAGTATCGTGAAGAATGCGACGGGGATCGCGAGGTTTCAAACGAACTCTACCCGGATCATTCTGAGAATTCTGAATGAATACGACAAAAAAATTACAAGTTAGATTACTGTGAGCTAAAATCTGGAGGTAAAAGAAATGTATAAAATACCCACACAGGAAAACTATGAGCTAAATATAAATTTTGCCAAACGCCTTAGAATGTGTAACAAATAGTGCATATATATGTAGAGAGAAAGAAAGAGAGAGTTGAGCTCCTGTGCTTTTGCATTTGTGCGTGTGACCTTTTAGCTGTTGGATCATCTTAAGATCCGTGCAGCACTATTAACTATGTGTCTCGTTAAGTCCCTTTACTAGTGCTTCACGGATCTTGAGGCAATCCGATGGCTAAAAAATCACAAGCATGTTCAACTTATGTACTTTTAAAAGCATAGAAACTCAACTCTCTCTCTCTATATATATATATATATATATATATATATATATATATATAATTGAGCTCCCATACTCTTAATAGTACGAGTCATTGGTGCTTGTAGGTTTTCGGCCTCAGGATTAAAGGATGTGTGGTTAGGATGATAGTGGTCCCCTAAGATTGAGTGGGTGGTTGGGTGAATAATATGATCTAACGGGTGAAAATGACCAAAGAGGTAGATCTAACGGCAGAAAATTTACAAGCACCAAGCGGTTGGTACTTTTAAAAGCACCATAGCCGGACTCTATTTATATATATATATATATATATATATATATATATATATATATATATATTATATCAATGAATGGGCGTATATGCAATAATTAAAGAACAAAAACCAGGGGGGAAAAAGCCATATTTATGACCAATAGCAGCATATTTGTCTATGATGTTCTTGTACTACTGTATGGGCAGTAAAATTTACCCTAGATTATAACTATTTAATTATATAAACTATATTAATAGATATAAGGATCAGGATCTTTTGGAATATTGTCGGTAACCATAAAAAACAGTAAGCCACATAAAAAGAAGAACATAAACCCTAGCACCAAACCCATGCATGAAACCTCACCATTCCGGACGTTTGGGCCGTCACTTGAGGTCCTCCACCTGATAAAACTGTTCCAGGAGTTACACTGATACCTGTATCACTTCTCTTATCAAAAGCAGAAGCAGCAGCTTTTTGCTGAGCTTCTGCTGCTAATCTTTTCTGTTCCTTTTGAAGAAATTGCACTAGCATTTTTGGGTTAACAGCTATATTCTGCGATCGAGAAGGTACTGAACTACTTGCTGCATCAGATGTGACTCCGCCATTTGGATTGCTGAAGTTGGTATTGTTATTATTTAGTGGTTTATTAAAATCAACGCCACCATTTCCTCCCCTTCCATTGTCAAACTTACTTTGTTCCCTCAGATGAACTCTATCATTAACCCCATTTCTTAGCCTTTTTGAAGAATGCTCTTCAGGGAGAAATTCATCGACTGCCTTGTTCTTCCGAGAGTTCACTACCATCCCACTAATCCCATCTTCTGCCTCAGATTTCATAAACCTAAGCCTCGGATCTCTGCTCCTCGCTGCAGCTTTCAAACCGGAGTTTGGTCCTGGTCCTCCTGGACCAACTTGATCAACCGGCTTAATCGACCCATTTCGAGTTGTATTAACCTGTCTTGCTTTCGGAGCAGCCGAGGAACTAGATACCTCCCCATTACAAGTATCCTGTTCATTGTCATTATTCGAATCATCCGATGGAGTAGGGCTAGGAGCTGATTAGTTGTAATTTTTCCGTATTTCTGCTGATAGGTCGAAACAGCTTTTACGGCATCGGTCACATATGAATGCAATGCAGTATCTTCATCCATTTTCGGTCGACTTGTTGATTTTGTTGACAAACCTGAATTACTTCCAAAACTGACAGGTTTCGGCATAGGGAATGGTGGTGAATTCGAGTTCGCTCGTGTAGGTGATGGAAGGCTGCTTTCATCATAATCTGCGTGAAGATCCAACAATGGGCTAATAGCTTTGTTCCTTGACATGGTCGGTAGTTCTAACCTAGGCAAAGAGACGCTTGGACCATTGGCGGTAAGAGAATTCACTCCTCTTTGTGCTGAAGTAGGCTTTTCAGCTCCGCTGGAAAGGGCATCCGCAATGCCTCCATCCACAGTAGATAGCTCTTTCACTGTTTTTCCTTCCTCGAAAGCCAGCGATTTCACGATTTTTTCTAGCTGGTAAAAAGAACAAAACAGTCCAAGATTTATCTCTGAATGCCATGAACAATATTAGCATAAGCTTCGGCGAATTTACCGACCTCATTTATTTGCTCTGGTGTTAACAGAGCGGAATACTGGTTCTTTATACGAATCAACAACCTACAACAAAGTCAGTGAAACAATTTTACAGCCTCTCGACCCAACTTTTAAAACCACTTTTCAATCCAAAAAGCGTAAGATTTCATAAGCCAAGCATTTAGGTATCAAAAATGCTGAAGCTTTTGCTGTAAGAGGATATCGAGTGAAATTTTGGGGACCCAAAAGTAGAAACTCCACTTTGAAGCTTCTGCTACAGGGAGAAGCTGTTAGAGGAAATTTTAATGAAAAGCTGCTAATGTCATCTCAGAAAACGCTACTCAAACAGTATTTTTGCAAAAGCTCCAGCAGGGGCAAACAGCCCTGCAGTGCAAACCATTCTCAGCCACAAAACAGAAGAGGTAATCACATCATAATCAAATGAAGACAAAAGTAAACCTTAAGAACAAATTCTTATTCTCCTCCTTTTTTGGCAAGTGGCTCGAGCTAAGTACCTGCGTCACAAAAGAAGAGTTACTATAAAGACACCGAATTTAATGCAACTATTGAGCCGAAGCCATTGTGAAGCGTTCAAATCATCTTACAGAATTAACTGTTTGAATTCCAGTAAATGCCCACTGAACAAGAGAATCCATAACAGGGAGAGGACCCTCCTCCATCTCCGAGAACAACGGCTTCAAGCTTTCAAATGACTTGTGCAGCCGAGAACAAGCACCTTCGAATGATCTACCATAGAAGGAAAACTCACCTCAGCAATATGTAAAAAACCTTTCATGCGATCTTGTTATGAAGAAATATTAAAGATCATCAGTTTCTTAATCTCCAAGATCACTTTTTTATGTGAGTATAGTTCCAGATGTCATCAATTTTCATTTGATTAATGTTCGATTTCAATGATTCGATACGAATTTGAATTAGTGTTCGTAGTGTTTGTGTCCTCGATCTGGGGTTCCAGAAGACTCGGATTACTTACGCCTCGGCCGCCTCCATTGTTATACCATCCAACTCCACCAGGATCAAGCTCACGCGGCTATCGAAATCCGCATGCTTTTCATGCTCGATCCCATCCGATTCCTTCTCCTCAGGTTCCTTCTTCTCTTCAGGTTTATCAGAATCGAGCTCGATCGTTTGCTCCGCCACCGGTTCCGACCCCCATATATATATATATATATATATATATTCCTTCTCCATCCCACCACCGGATTCCTCGCTGCTCACATCAATGACCATGTCGAGACCTTCTGAATCGGGATCGGCTTCGGAGCCGATCGGGTTCAGATCCAATCCGAGGGGCTTGTTCTGCACGGCCTGCGCCCACGCGAAGTTGTACAGATGCGCGGCGTAGTTCCTCGGCATCGTGTACCCCATCCAAACCCTAGATCTCGGCCCCTCGGGGGAGTCGCCATGGGAGACCTCAAACCCCTCCTCCGCCGCCGCCGCCGCCGCCGGGGCGGACGCCACCTCGGAGCGTGGGTGGTCGGTCGCCATCTTCGCTAGGGTTTCCTCCTCGCTAGGGTTGAGGAAGTACCGATTGGCCCCGGCGACGCGCATAACCCGCGCGGATCCGTCGATCGCTTCCGCCACAAGCTAGGGTTTCGCGGCCGGGGCGATCTAGGGCTCGATTTTTGGGCCGAGAGATCACCGTTCCCGGCGATGAGGAGCTCGTTGGGAAGGAGACGACGAGGGGAATCGCTCGGATCTCGATCGGGGGAGATCGCGATCTCTGCGGCGGAGATCGGAGCGGGATTGGGACGCGGAGGAGGCGTACGAAGAGAGATTAGGGTAAAGCGCGGGGTGGAGAGAGAGAGAGAGAGAAAAGAACACGAAAAAAAGGGCTCGTGACGTATTAAATACAAAAAATGATGATGACGATGATCGTGATGATGATGATGATGAAGAGGGTGAATCTGAGCCGTACACGTAGCAAACACGACGCCGCGTATATAAAGTAGTTCTCCTAATAATAATAACCATATATATATATATATATATATATATATATATATATATATATAAGTAATATAACTAATTACTGTGCTATTAATAGCACCAAGTCAATGGTATTACCAAGTTTTTGGCCATTGGAGTGAGAGATGTGCGGTTAGGATGATGTGGGCCTCCTAGGGTTAAGTGGGTGATTGGTTGAATAGTATGATCTAACGGATGAAAATGATCAAAAGGGTGGATCTAACGGTGAAAAATTTAGTAGCACCAAGTTCTTCGTGCTATTAATAGCATAGCAGCCGAACTCTAAGTAATAATAATAATAATACTAAGGACAATTTGCATAAAAATTCACTAATTTTGGACTTTTACAAAAATAGGTCACATTTTTCGTTTTTGCAGATTCGGTCCGATTTTTCAACAAACTGACTAAAATAACTTTATATATTTTTCTCTCTTCTTTTTTTTTCTCTTATTCTTTTATTCTTTCTCTTCCCGAGAGGCGGCGGAGACAAGGCGGAAACGGAGCGGGGCCTCTTAACCTGCGGCGCCCGCCTCCTCATCTCTCATAAACGAACCCACCTCATGCCCAGAGCGGCTTTCCTTCTCCCACGACGACACCCTCTCTGCGGCCATCGCTACCTTTCATTCTCCCACGACAACACTTCCACGACTCACGTCCATTCTTTTAAAGCCCCACGCTGCCCTCTGTGTCGCCCCTCTCATCCGCGCTCTGCTCTCACCTCCCGCCAGCCCCCTACCCTACGCTTTCGCCCACTGCCTCTGTTCTCTCGTCTGCGCCAAACGATGACGTCCTCGGCGTCGGCGGCGTCGTCAGCAGTGAGCTCGTATTCGGCTCGAAATGAACTCGAGATTAGCGCATTGTTTGTTTAATAAGCGAGAACAGAACAGTGAATTTTTCGGCTCGTTTAATAAACGCGAGAACACGAGCTAGGTCGGCTCGCTCTTGTTCTGCTCGATAACATCTCGAATACATATATTTTATATTTATATAATTTATTTAATTTATATTTTTATATATAAATAAATTATTATATATAATATATATTTTTATTATTTAATTTTTAGCAAAATAAAAATATAAATGCGAGCTTAATTATAAAAAAACTTATTTGTATATAAAGTTTTAACTATTAGAACAAAACCTAATGGGTAAGATTTTATAAATTTATTTTTTAATATATTTAATTTTTTTTTTTTATTTATTGTTCGTTAATGAAATTTCATTAAGCGATTCATGTCAATTCGTTACAATACTTAAACAGGCGGAATTTTTGATTGGAAATCTTTTGTGAACAAAGGGCAGAACAGTGACACAGGCTAAGCTAGTCCGACTGGTTTACCACCCCTATCTACAGCTAAACAAATCGTTAAATGAAGCAAAAATTGTCGCGTGATAAGGTTTAATTGATCCTGATGTGGTAAATATTATGTAGTAAAGCGACGGTTTACACTAAAATACTAACAAAATTTTTGACAAAATCAACTTAATTAACTTAATTCGGATAGTAAAAACGAAGATATTATAACAAAAAAGTAGAGGTTAATTGCGAATTAAATTGAAAAGTTGCTAAAAACTATCTAATTAAAATTATAAACAAGCATCAAATGATGAGAAGAAACTAATTGTGATCTTTTGAAAATAAGATGAACCCCACACACTTAACCTCTATTTTGCAAAATCAATCCAATTAAATTCTACTAAAAGAGAAGAGAACATAACAATAATGTCTACATTAACTTTTTGTAGAAACACAACTAGCTAGGAAAACAAATCCAAAAATTCTCAATCAACAGTAAACTAATCCTCCCTTTTGATGAATCAAATAACTAATTAATTTGCTGCAGCTTCAGATTTCTTTTGAACCAGCTTTTCGATCAGATCGGCCGCTTCCTGCACCGTCGTGATGTTCTGCGAGTTGTCTTCCTCCACGCTGATCCCGAATTCCTCCTCCAACTCCATCACTATCTCGACCTGCGATTAGGGTTTAGGTTTTAGAGTTTTAGGGTTTAGGGTTTCGATGTCGCGATTTTACGCCATTAAATACGTATTATTGTGCATTTTCATACATATATAGAGAGAGAGAAAGAGAGAGTTGAGCGCATGTACTTTCAAAAGTACAGTATATTCGTACAGTATTATTAACTGTGTGCTCAGTTAAGTCCCCTTTATTGGTGCTTTACGGATCTTTAGTCGATCCGACGGCTAAAAAATCACAAGCACGTTGAGCTCATGTGCTTTTAAAAACGCATGAGCTCAACTCTATATATATTAGGAAGCTTAACGGGACACATTATTAATAGTGCTGCACGAATTTTGAGGTGATCAGATGGTTAAAAAGTTACAAGTATAAAAATTCATGTGCTTTGAAAAGCACAAAATCTCAACTATGTATGCACACCTAACCTCAAGTAAATGGATGTGGTTTATTTAGTTGTGGCTTATGTAGATACAATTGAGTAACATTATGCTTAAATAAAAAGGAAAATCGAACGGCCGGATCGATTTCTTCTTAACCTCGTGATTCGTGAATTTGTTAGTAATTAAGAAGAGCACGAATCTTAACAATGCAATTTATGTAATGTTCTATTAATTTTTGCTCGAATACAACAAATTTACAATGAAAGTTTGATGCGGCGTCACGATTTTCATTGAAACTCTCCGGTTTAGAAATTCGAATGCGTGACAAAGAGTTCGATGGCGATTCGTGTTCGACGAAATACCGTGTCGAGAGAATCGGCGCCGAGGACGGAGAACTTGGACTCGGGAGTGAGCGCGACCTCGTCGGACAACGCCAACTGCTTCTTCACAATCTCCATCACTTTGTTCACTGTCTGAGGCTTGGCCTACAAGAAGAATCAAAGTAATTAAGCACTAAGCAAAGAGTTAAACACATGAACACATTCTAGTTAATGACTCGCGAACAACAAGTTAAAAGTTATGCAAAGTCGACGGTGTCGCGCGACGAGCAAGCGAATTAAACGAGTTGAGGAATTGAGAGAAGAGTATATATATGCACCGCGCAGCAGACGCGAAAGCGTGAGAACCGCAGGGAGGGGAAGGCGGCGGCCTTTGTCGTGCCGAGAGAGAGGATGGAAGATGTTCCGCCCGCCTGCGGAATAGTTGGTAAGAGTAGTGAAGCACAAAAGAGTTAGCACAAACTAATCTTAGGATTCGTTTTATGTGAAAATGTTGCTTCAGCAGAGTTGTTGGAAGAAGCATTAAAAGATTTAGGACCCATTTGACCTGAGTGCTTCGGCGGAACGCTGAATTTCTATGTTTCTAATGAGTGATGAGTACTCTTAAAATGCCTAAAACAATAAGCCTATTTGGTCGCCGATAATTTTTGAGTTTGAGTAAAAACAAAGACTTTAGATTGAAACTTCTGTTTATCGTGGTTTAAAAACTTATTTCAGCTTCTCGTTCTAATAAAAGCATGACAGGACAAAGCATGCTTTCGTATTTTGTGCTCCGCTATCATGTTCAACGATCGATTCCTTTAAACATAAAATTATAATGTACAAGTAATGTATGCATTAGAAGTTATAATTATAACATTTTTGGCCCAAATAATTCTAAAATCTCTAGCTAGTTATGTTTATTTACTTCAAACAAATTCTAAACTCATCAAATTTATGGTATTATGAAAGCGATCGAAATCTACTGTCCCTAACACAAATGAAAGAAATTTTTGCACTGAGATATTTATGAGGATCCAAGTCAATCCTAATTGATTCATATTTTCAAATTTGAGTTTATTTCTCAAAAATAAAATAAAATAAAAATCTCTCAATAAAAAAAAAAAAACCAAAAAAAGGAAATACAAAAAAAGTTCCAAGACAATTAAAGAGGTAGGTAGTACCTTGGTGTAGCTCATTGGTGTGAAGGGTGAGCCCAACCTAATGGTGGTGGTAGAGACATTAGCCATTGCAATGGAGAGAGAGAGAGAGAGAGAGAGAGAGGAGAGAGAGAGAAATGGGAGGAGAAGAGTGAAGGAGTGTATGCTTTCTCTCTCTCTCTCTCTCTAGATGTGATTGGATAACATAAGCTTTAGATTCTAATGAGGGAATCCACCATGGGGAAATAGCATCCACCCACCCACCACCCTTTTATCTCTCTTTTGGGCCCTACCATTCATCTACTGTGTTTTTTTTTTTTTTTTTTAAACAAAAAAAAAGACTTTAGAAAATATAGTTTTTATTTAATTTTTTAAAGAAAAAAGTAGGTTTTTTCCCTCTAAATTTTATTTTAAAAAAATAGTATTTTAGCCTTTTAGATTTTTGATAAAATTTTAATAAATTTTTAATAAATAGGAGCAAATGAAAAAAAAAGAAAAGAAGAAGAAAAGAGTTTCTCGTCTTCCGCTCTAATTTTTAGTATATCGAGATAGATTTGATATATATATATATATATATATATATATATATATATATATATATATATATATATATATATATATATATATATATATATATATATATATATATATATATATAATTACTCCCATGTTTTTAAAAGATGTCTGATCATTGTTGTAAATTTTTAGCCATTAGATTAATAGATGTGCGGTTAGGATGATGTGCCTCTTAAGTTAAGTGGGTGGTTGGTTGAATAGTATAATCTAACGGGTGAAAATGATCAAAGGTGTAGATCTAACGGTAAAAAATTCACAAGACTTGTCACGCTTTACAAAGACCATGAAGAACTCTATTATATCAGCTCTCATTTATCATTTTATTTAGAATATGGGGACTAACGCTCTACCTATCTGGATCCATTTGCACATCTAGTTGGACTCGCAACAATATATTATTTATTTGCTTTAAAATTTAATATCGCATTAAAATTTAGAGAAAACTTTAAAAACTCTTCCTACGGTTTCACACATTTTCATTTTAGTACTCTGTGGTTTAAAGTGTATCAAGTTAGTACCCCGTGGTTTCGCACTTTATCACTTTAGTACCTTGTGGTTTAAAGTGTATCAAATTAGTATCCTGTGGTTTCACACTTTATCACGTTAGTATCCTGTAGTTTAAAAAACTATAGGATACTAACTTGATACAAAATTAAAACCACAGGATACTAAAGTGATAAAATGCAAAACCACAGAGTACTAATTAATTTGATACACTTTAAACCACAGGGTACTAAAGTGATACGGTGAGAAACCGTATGATAATAACTCGATACATTTTAAACTACAAGATACTCAAGTGAAAAAAATTAAAACCATAAGGAAGATTTTTAAAATTTTTTCTAAAATTTATCATACTGTTCAGAAACTAATAATACAAACGAAGAGCTCGTCAACACAAGGAGGGGTTGAATTTTTTTTTATTTAACAAATACTTTTAATTCTAACAATCAATCTAAAACTAGCACAATTATAATCTATAAAAATTTATATTTTTGAGAAAAGAAAATATAGGCTTAGTGGTCGAACTAGGTCAACTAGTAAAATTTCATATTTGTCAAGATCAATAAAAAAGAAGAAAAACTCAAACTCGCTTGTTCCAACCGACGAAAAAGTGACTAGACCATTCGGTTTAGTTTGTTGCGAAGATATTTCTATATATTTTTTTAGCGTTAGATAGACTTCAATACCTAACTAAAACTTAAGCAATTCTTAAGATCACGTGCATTTTTTGTGGACATTTATTTTGATTTAAATAGAACTCTTAAAATTGGTAAGAGAATGAGCTAAATCAAACAATTATTAAGCAAAAAAAAAAAAAAAAAACATATATTAAACAAAAAAAAAAGTTTAGGGGCCAATTTCAAAATAGTGTAAAGTTTACGGGGTGTTTGTACATTTTAACCTACTCCATTACGATAAATTCCTCCTCTTTTTTCCCGCCTTCGTTCCCCAACACACGAACTCGCACCCGAAAAAAAAAAAAAACAAAAAATATCCACCCAAATCCTATCCCTCGATGAATCTTTTCGCCCAAATTGGGGATTTTCCCCACCACAATCACATCGAAAGGCGACACCTTTGACACACAAATCGCGCCATGATTCGATTTTTCCGACGAATTCGTCCCAAAGTCCCCATTTTGCCCCCTCCTCTCAACCCAAACCCTCGAGATTACGCATCGAACGCCGCGTTGCTGTGGTTGGAGGAGGAGATCGACGCCCTTCGATCCCCCATTTTCGATTCTTACGCTTACGCTCGGTCTCTGCAGGGTTGCATCGCTAATGGGGATCGAATGCGAGGTGGAGGCGTCCATTGCCACGCTCTGAAGCGTGGTGGGTGCTTGGATTTGTTCTGCTGGAACATTCTTCTTAATATGTATGTGAAATTCGGCGTTTTGGTCGGTGCCCGCAACGTGTTTGATGAAATGGCGGAGAGAAATATGGTCTCTTTTGTGACCCTAATTCAGGGTCTTGCGGATTCGGGCGAGTTCGATGAGGCTGTTGAGCTTTTCCGTAGGCTTCATAGCGAGGGCCATGAGCTTAATAAATTCGTGTTTACGACTGCACTAAAGCTATTCGTGATCATGGACTCGCCGGAGCTTGGTCGGCACGTGCACGCGGGTGTTTATAAGCTCGGTCACGAAAAGAATGCATTTGTGGGTTCTTCTTTAATTGAAACGTATTCTCTTTGCGGGCTCGTTAACGAAGCGAGATGGGTGTTCGATGAAATCATTAACAAGGATATTGTAGCTTGGACGGGGATGGTGTCTTGCTATGCGGAGAATGATTGGGCCGAGAGCGCATTGCGCCTTTTCTCAAAAATGAGGAAAGCCGGATTGAATCCTAACAACTTTACACTTACTAGTGTGCTCAAGGCTTCGGTTTCTTTGTCGTCTTTAAAATTGGGCAAAAGCATACATGGTTGCTCGATAAAGTGTCATTACGAGACCGACCCTTATGTGGGCGGTGCTTTGCTCGATATGTATGCGAAATGTGGGGATGTTGAGGATGCGCGCTTGGTGTTTGATGTAATTCCCCATAATGATGTGATTCTTTGGAGTTTCATGATAGCTCGGTATGCACAGAGCAATCAAAATGAGGAAGCTTTGGAGCTTTTTCTCCGGATGATGCGATCTTCGGTGGTTCCTAATGAATTTAGTCTTTCTAGTGTTCTTCAAGCGTGTGCGAATGTGGTTAGTCTGAAATTGGGAGAGCAAGTGCATAGCCATGTGGTGAAGATCGGTTATGACTCTGAAATCTTCGTCGGTAATGCGCTAATTGATGTTTATGCTAAATGTGGTGAAATGGAGGCCTCATTGGAGATATTCTCGCGACTGCCGCACATCAATGAAGTGAGTTGGAACACCGTGATCGTGGGCTACGTACAATTAGGATTGGGCGAAGATGCTTTGAAGGTCTTTAACCAAATGCGCAGTGCTGAGGTGGAGGGTACCCAAGTCACGTACTCTAGCACCCTTCGAGCTTGTGCGAGCATCGCGACCATCGAGCAAGCCAGCCAGCTCCACTCCTTGATTGCCAAGACCCCATTTAATGACGACACTGTGGTGAGCAACTCTCTCATAGACACATATGCCAAGTCTGGAAGCATAGCGGATGCTCGCAAGGTGTTTGATGTGGTTAAAGAACGAGATGTGATTTCTTGGAATGCTATGATCTCGGGATATGCTATACACGGCCTAGCATGGGACGCTTTGGGCTTGTTCGACCAGATGTGCAAAATGAGGATCAAGGCGAATGATGTGACCTTCGTTGGTGTGCTTTCCGCGTGCAGCAATATAGGTTTGGTTCAACGGGGCTTATCATTTTTCAATTCCATGAAGTCAGTTCACGGCATCGAACCATGTATGGAGCACTACACTTGCATGGTTCGGCTTCTAGGTCGTTCTGGTCGTCTCAACGATGCAATGAAGTTCATCGAAGAGATCCCATCGGAACCTACTCCAATGGTTTGGCGTGCATTACTTAGTGCTTGTCTCGTTCACAAAAATGTCGAAATCGGTAAATTATGCGCAGGAAAGGTGCTTGAGATTGAGCCACAGGATGAAACCACCTATGTTTTATTATCTAATATGTATGCCGCTGCGGGAATTTGGGATGAAGTAGCCCTTGTTAGAAAATCCATGAGAAGCAAAGGAGTGAAAAAGGAGCCGGGTCTTAGTTGGATCGAGATTTTAGGTGAAGTCCATTGCTTTTCAGTGGGAGATGAATCACACCCAGATATGCGTTCAATAAAAGCAATGCTAGAATGGTTAAACATAAGGATAAACAGAGCGGGCTATGTCCCTGATAGCAGCGTGGTGTTACACGATATAGGAGAGGACCAAAAGAAACGGTTATTATGGGTACATAGCGAGAGGTTGGCTCTAGCATTCGGTCTTATAAGGATACCGCATGGATATCCTATCCGGATAATGAAGAACTTGCGCTTCTGCTTGGATTGCCATGCTGCATTCAAGATGGTATCTAAGGTGGTAAAGCGGGACATCGTCGTGAGAGACATCAACCGTTTTCATCATTTTGCAGGTGGGAACTGCTCGTGTGGTGATTATTGGTGATACGTAGATAGCGCGTATATAAGATCTCCTTTGCCTACAACATTAGATGGTCGCCAAATTTCTGCAAAAGAGAATTCTAACCAAAAGATGTTTCTGCTTGAGAAGTAACATTTATTCGGACATACAGAACTACTAGCCATATTTCACCTAAAAGGTAAAGCTTATGTTGTAGTCATTTGATTTGGGTTTTTACATGTATATATATTCCTGCAGAATCATCTATCTAAATATATATATGTATCCTGTGCAATCTGAATTTTCTTATATACTCCTTAAAATAGCAGTTTCTTTCAAAAATACTGTAAAGTTGGGGACTTAATTTCTTTTATTTTTTTGCTTTTTCTTTTTCTCTTTTTTCGGGTTTGGGGGGTTGTGGGAAAGGTTGGGGCTGGTTTTTTATCATAGGAAGTTCATTAAAGAAATGAATTTGCTTGGCACATATGAAAATTTAGATTTTGCAGGGATACATACTTCTTAAAATGAAGTTTCACTTTGGTATACATAAATATCTCTTTGTTTTTATCGTGATCCCTGTATCTTGCTTTTGATACACATAATTAGATATTTGAATCTTGGAGCAGCAGAATCATGCTAAAATGCTGTAGGATAGGATTGTCCTAAAGAAACTCCCTCTCAGCCTCTCAGGACCACTTCTATGGGACTATAACTTGGTGATGTCCTTTATTCCAGCCTTTATTTCTTTTTCATGCACTTTTAATTTTCTGCACTATTACAATGTAAAGGATATACTTTGTGACCATTTTCTAGTTGGAATTGCTGCAACAATTAAAATTCGGCTAAAACCGAGATGCGTAATTTATGTCGATCAAAATCCATACAGTTTCTATTGCAGATGCTTATAAGAAAATAGCTAGCAGTTCAACTCCGCAACCATGTTAGAATAGGATCTCATCTGTAATGCATTAAACATTTAAACTGAATGGCTTTAGCCGTCATAGTTACTAAAATCTGATTTAACGAGAGATATTATCAGGTACCTGATAGGAATACAAGAGGAGAGGGGACAAAGTGATGGATGGTAAAGAGGTTGCATGCACAATTCTTTTCAAGGAAGAAATACTGTTTGTCATATTTTCTTTATGGTAAAAACATATAGAACTTACATGAACTATGAATCATTTTGATTTGGCGACCCAGCCTTTCAAAATTTTGATGTTACTACCCAATCTTTGAATTTATTTGATTTGAGTCGGTCAATGATAATTTGATTTCAAAATTTGAATGCATCGTTAATCTTTACATGTTTAGTTAGTATACTTTATGTAATTCTTCGCAACTATAAATTCATTAAAGTAAGTAATTAGCTTAATTTTTGATGTCAAAGGACCGTTGACCAACTCAAATCAAACAAAGTAAAAGGTTGGGTAGTAAAATCAAAATTTTGAGAAAGTTGGATAGCTGATTCAAAATGGTCCATAGTACAATATGGTTTGTATGCTTTTACCTTTCCTTTTACTGGCCTGTTGCTAGTCTCTTAAAAGGATATATAATTGATTCCAAAGTGATCATGATGACTCCCAATATTTTTTAGTTGTTAAATAAACCTGAGAATTAACTTTTTTCATGAAATATATTTAGCTAGAATTAACTTTTTTAATGAAGCCTTTCTTAGCCCGATTTGAATTTAACTTCAATCTGAGCAACTCTAAAATCCATACTGTCTAGGGCTGAAAAAGAAATTCATGATTTCAGTTGACTACATAAAATGCCGCATCGAAAATGCAGAGAACAATGGAATGTACATGAGTTGCTGCTTAAACCGCAAGGACTAATGTACAAGATCTTGTAAGTATACACATTTCTTTGAATATCATTCAAGTTATAATCCAAAAAATTGGTTCCTAAGCTGAATTCTTTAAAATTAAGTTCCTGAACCAATTAGCTAGTTCATGCCTATGGAGCATTCTACTTTGAAACTCCCTCAGAAAACTTAATTGTGTTATATTACATCAGGTCAAACCTCATATTATATCTCCTAATGGATGTACGTATATTGGTAATTTTTTCTTGTGTTTTTTTGACGATACAATTGTCTTCACATATCCATAGTAATATGAGTTACTTCCAAATGTTGTGGAAGTATCCACGCCCTTCTTTGATGACAATTGAAGTTTTAGTACACTTAGTTTAGCAAGTGCGAGGACCTAAACTATTATTTTTGGAAACTCTTTTTTACTCATCGATATATAGAAGGCTTAATGGGTAACTAATTTACTTATTTAAGATTTTATTTTATTTTTCATTAGCTTCATGACTATTACGAGTCGTATGCACCTTTTTGTGGATTAAACTCTAATAGATTTCTTGGTATGTTTTGTCAATTTGGATCACCTAGTTACTTGGAAATAGTACCAAACATACATGATTTTCTACGTCACCCTAAAGTTTTTCAAAAGTTGATTAGTCTATCTTCTGTGTCCTTGGTATGACTTTTACATATAAAACATTCTTTTACCTACCAAGTTCTTTGTAAGCTGACATGTTTTTCTTATGCTTAAAGCATATGTTGTCAAAATAACCTCAAATTAGACGTTGCACTTTTTATGGTAGGCTTACCTTCGAAGTCTTTTTCTTTTGTCTATTAATCTAATGTCATGCTTGTGTCAAATGTTTGCTAGAATGTCTTCTTCATAGGAAGAGAATTGATGCTGATGTTGCAATAGTAATTGTTTTAGGTTTAACTAAATTGTCTTGGCTGTTTCATTCAGGCTTGCTATCACTATTGCCAGTGGTTTGTGATTGACATAACCTGCTACTGGTAAAAGCAGATTTTCTACTCAAGGAGCAGAAGTAAAGTGGTTCGCAAACAAAGCTCGAGCCGAGAAGGTTCAAATCGAAGCTTCTGTGTCTAGATTTATCCCGAAGTTATTGAGGGGACTTTAAAGAAAGCTTCTAGAATTTCTTGAATAGTTCTGCTCAAATGACACTTTTGCAAACTCTATAATAACCTCACCATATTCCCTTTTTATGTCATAGGTAATTGGGAGAAAAGAGCTCGGGAGCGGCTTCGAACTTAAATTTTCATCCGAGGAATATATGATGTATGGATTCGAATTCAGATCGACAGAGAGAGGAAAAGCAGGCAAAATTGCAAAAACAACCTCTTTAATTGTCGCAGCCGCCGACCTTGCATATTACTACCGCCTCAAATCGGTCCAAAAATTCTAGGATTATTGTCAAATTCAAGCAAGAAAACTTCATGAGAATGATGTAAACACGAAGTTGACCTAGGAGTTCGAAGAATTAACCGTGTTTACCTGAGTGATCAGCATATGCACTTCATCTTATTTTTCATCTGTAGTTCCTCTGAATTGTGACAGTGAAAGCTATATTGCAGTGTTACTTCAAACTTTCCTTTTATTTCTGAAGTTTTAATCTACTTGAGTATGTATATATGTGTGTTATACTGTAAATTTACTATTGTTAAATGATGTGATATTTACTCCTACCAAAAAGTGGGGAAAGCTCTGTTAAAACTTGAGCTTTAATTGTCTCAAATTTGAACTAATGGAGCCCAAAATATTTGAGTTGCATGGGCTTGATGATCAACTTGGGCTCAAATAGCAATTACTATAGGTGCATATATAATATCATTGTATAAATCCAACCGTCTGTATCTTATATTCTTACCAATTGTACTAACAGCTGTATGTGGATACGTAATGTTACATGCATGTAATTGATACCTTTTAAAGTCGGTGCGACATGTAAATATATAAATTTCTTTGGTTAAGTTCATTGGGTTGAGACAAAGAGACTTGGTATATATATTCCAATGTGTTTGCAATAGAATGAATTGAAACAACTTAATTAGGAGCTTAATTTGAGAAATTTTAGATCATTTAATGGAGTATTAAAGCAACCTTCCCACAATCAAGTGGACCATCTCATACTTGTTTCTACATTTCCAAGCAACTTAGTGCTTTGTATGGCCCAACATTTAATTAACTTTAGTTAATGTGCTATATGTTAATTCAAGCAGTGTTAATTACTTGAAGAAACACTAATAATTTTTTTTTAACTAGCTATATGCTTTTAATATCTTACTATTGTGACATAACTTAAAACCTTTAATGAACATAGCTTTTCAATTCATTCTAAAATCCTTGCTAAGTTTCTATTTGTCAAACACCTATCTGCTGTTCTAAAATTTTGTATGTATAGGGTTTTTTTTTTTTTTTTTTTTTTTAGGGTTTAGGGTTTTGAGAGATAGGTAGACGCTACCCGCTTCGTTTATTTCGTTAAGAAATAAACTTAGCTCGAAATATGAATCAACTAGAATTCGAATTCAGTCTCTACCAACCATCAAGCTCTTTGCCACTTACTCTAAGAACGGTCGTTCGGTAAAATGGTGACTTGTTTCTTATACTGCTATGTCAAAACATATCTGTTATTCTAAATTTTGAGATTTTATTTGTCAAACATCTGTATGTTATTTTTTGAAGTAGGAAGAGATATTCCATCTATCTCTCTCTCTCTCTCTCTCTAAAAATAAAAATAAAAAGAAATATAATGGTGACTTGTTTCTTATAATAAGGTTATAAAATGTCCTTCGAACCATAATGAAATGGCTTTAGTGGAAGGGGATAGACACCTTTTTTGGGGGCATGTTGGCATGGCTTCTGGCCGACTAGTGGGCGGTGATAAAGGTGGTAGGAACAAAGAAAAAGATGTCATCATTTCACCATTTTATTTATTTCCCAAATTTTAAAAAAAACTATAAAAAAAAATACAAAATAACAAAACCCTAGTAGAGTGAACACTCACATATATTATTATATACTATTTAAATCAAAAGGTAAACCCCTCCTCCTCCTCTCTCTCTCTCTCTCTCTCTCTCTCTCTCTCTCTCTCTCTCTCTCCTAGGGATAGGGTTTCACTTTCTCCACCTCACACTTTTGCATTGTTTTGCATTGCATGTGTGATGTGTACATGTCCACCCTAATAAAGTCTCCAAATTTAAATAAAGATAATAATAATTGGCTTGTCATAATTTAAAAATGAAAAAGGTTTCTCACGTCCATACTCTTAATTTTTAATTTTTTTTAACCCCCACCCCACATATTCATATATATATATATATATATATATATGCATTCCCATGAAAAGAATACATTGGCTACATGCATGGTCAGATACTTATATATTCATACATGTCAGCTACTGTACTATGCTTGTCTCTTTAATTATATTTGTTGAACTATATATATATATATATATATATAGTGTAGGCTACTATGCTATTATGAGTAGTAGAGCCCTAATATTCATAAGTTGTTTTCGATGATAGAGCTTCCGAATCGACGATCCACTCCGTTAAATATGATCTAGAGTATTTAAAACTTCTAGAAAATAAATTTCGTAATTTTTCAAAATCATAATAAAGTCCATCAAATAGGCATAAAATGAACGGCCGAAATCGAATGATGTCTTAAAAATAGATGATCGGATCCTTCAATTTAAGATCGGAGTTATTGATCTTTATCTAGGTAGTGAATAGAATTTTCTATTAAAAATTCAACCTATTTCAATTCTTTTACACCGTTAAACTAGCAAGTATCCCATATCGGCCGTTAAAATTGTCAATTTTGTAAGCTTTTGATCGTAAGGTAAATGATTTCGAAAAATTACAAAATTTATTTTCTAGAAGTTTTAAATACTCTAGATCATATTTAACGGAGTGGATAGTCGATTCGGAAGCTCTATCGTCGAAAACAACTTATGAGTAGTAGGGCTCTACTCATAATAAGATATAGTACTCTCTCTCTCTCTCTCTATATATATATATATATATATATATATATATATATATATATATATATATATATATATATATATATATGTACACACACATTGATATATATATAGATGAATAAATAAATAAGAACATAAATGAGTTAACTTTTGAGTCCATTTATTCCCCCCAAATATTCCATGCTTTGTCTCTCTCTTTTCCCATGCTTCAACTCATGCAACCATCATGCACTAAACTTCATCATGCCTAAACCAAATTATACTTAGAGGGTGTACTACTCTATGTTTATGTACTTTTGAAAAAGAGAAAGCATATCTATCCCCAAGGTTATAAATTGCAACGATTTAACCGTCGGCACGACCTGTGTCCATCGATCGTACTATATATAGCGTGTCGACGAGATATTACCATATATACTACAATTCCCATGCCCGCGACACGGCTCAAATTAATCCTCTTCTCTTCAAACTTAGCAAGAATATATATTTACAGTAATTAAGTTCAAAAACTTTGAACTAGATAATAATAAGTACTTATAATATATTATTATTAAAGACATTTTTTTTTATATCATAGAGTATCAATGTACGTAGGTATTTTTTTGAACGTTACATATCGATACGTACTATATCGTACTGTGCTAATAAGTGCTCGAAATATATTCTTGGTTAATTGGTTTAGTAATTCATCTACTTATTTTTTTTCGAAATTTATGTATGTGAACAAATTTGCTCATATTAAATTATATAAGTATTCTACAACAGTTTACATACATAATTATTAGCTCTTTTTTTTTCTTATAGTTAACATTCCACACATGAATTGCACCATATATTAATTATACCGTGTTAATAAGCATCTATATATATATATATAATGTGTAAGCACATCTTTTGAGTTATACTCTCTTTTCGTACGTAACTTAATTGGGTTTTGTGTACTATAACTTATACCAGAGAGAGAGAGCATCTATTCTAATTAAAGGGGTGTTATATATATATATATTAATGAATCACTTTTAATTAATTGTTTATTATTAATTATTTCCACTGAGAAGTATGGTACGTACAATTAATTAACCCAATATATATATATGCCGGCTATAGTACTTGTACATGAGACAACTTAATTAATAATAAATAAATCCTAATTTAGATTATAACAAGATCAATATTTTTAATGAGTTTATTGATGAGCAATGAGTACACATTAATTATATATAACATACCAAAAAAATAAAAAAGATTGCGGCTCCCTACAAAGAATCAATCGATTTCAAAGTTTTATTATTTGTTTCAATTATACATACATATATATATATATATATATATATATATATATATATATATATACGTATATATATATATATATATATATATAGTACGTCTCCGATTTCGAAAGTACAGAGACCTCCGTGTTTGTAAGTTATTTTCAATAATAGGACATCTAATATATTTAAGCTGTGTTTGGCTGAAATTTTATAAGTTCTTTCATATTCGTCTTCAGAAAAAAAAAGAAAAAAAAATCATATTCCTTGCATGTTTCAAATTCTCAACACTTCAAAAAGATGAACAAATATTTAAACTTCAAAAAAGAGTGTAGTAGTGTTGAGAATTGGATTGTAGTTTAAGTTTCTCACCATAAAGAGTAGGTTTTATGTGAGTTTACCTCCGATAAAAAGCGCGCTAACGAACTATTTATATGTATATCTCACTTTAAGTTTACATTATATATATTATTATGCCTATCTTAAACGCTCAATAACTTTTGTCGTGCTACTGTACCAAATTTATCGCCCAAAATATTTAAACTTAATTTTTAAATTCAGTTTATCAATTTAGACTTATATATATATATATAACTCTGTATCCGATACAAAGCCTATTAATCCAAATATTTGAAAATTTTATTTAAATAAGATGCACCATTTAGATTAAATCTTATATATACATCACGAGCTCAATGGACCATTCTCCTTATACTAAATTGTTCCCTGAGCCGGGTCCCGTGGACCAGCCCATGAAAAAGGCTTTTCCTCTATATATATATATATATTATATATATATTAATTGTAATAAAAGTTTTTGGGGTGAGAAAATTTCATTTTAAAAGTGGAAAAAATAAGTGAGAGTATAGATAACTTCATTATTATTATTATTTTTTTTTAAAAAAAGATAATTCCAAGTGGGGTCAAAGGCGAGGCTTGCGAGTGACGTGGCGCACCCGGTCCAGGGAAAATAGTCGTCAGGGTGGCGTACGTTTACGCGCGCATATTCCCGACAAAGATGGGGCCCGGTGGGGCCCACAACCGGAGCACGCGTGCGGCTACCACACGAGGTTGCATGGGTGGTGGGCCCCACGTTTTTATTAAGGCCCACGTAGGGCCCACCAACCAAAATTGTGGTAAAAAAAAAAAAAAAAAAAAAATGGGGTCAAATGCGCGCGTACAGGTCCCCGCAAATATAGAGTATTGTAGTTATATGCCCGTAAAGTTTAATTTTCATAAGTTTTTTCCGTAAAAGTTCTAATGCTTTCGATACGTTCTCGCCGTTAGTAATATATCCGTTAGAAAAGTTTAATTAACCATAGGTTAAATACTTTACCTGGGTTCATTTTGACACTTTTACCCCTCTTATATTATATTATTATAACTTTTGGAAGAATATATATTTATGATGACAAAATTGAAAATATAAACAGTTTTCTAATGATAATAAACGAGAGGACATATCTAAAAACATTAAGACTTTTACGTAAATAACTTATGAGAGTTAAACTTTATATGGATATATTTGCAATTCATTATGACCTGTATGCAATTAACCCAAAAATAAACTATAGGCCAATTTTAATTACCTGCCCAATATTTCAAAATTTTAATTTTACTAAACCAATCAAGCTTTGCATTAAAATTTAAATTGATTATTTATTTTAATAAATAATTAAATGTAAAAATAAATGACACACGCATGCTAATTAATTAAATATGTAAAAATAAATGACGTATTTAATTTTTTAAGTCAAAGTATTATTGGTGATCGATTCAAATCAAATAAATTGAAAGGTTATGTGGTAAATTCAAAATTTGAAAACGTTAGGTCATAATTTAGATTAGTTTTGTTTGTTTTTTTTTTTACTTATTTTATATTGACTTACAAATTAAATTAGATTAGTTTTGGAGTCCTAAACTTTTTTTTTTTTTTTTTTTCTGGAGTTAAGTGATTGTAATTAAAAAGATTTACAAATGTGATCCCTTTTTTTTGTGACAATTTTATCAAATTCAATACCTATAGTTTTAATCACTTTGTGAGGGACAAAACTAAGTAGTAAATTAATTAACTGTTAATAGCGAATTGAGTCATTAAGCTTATCAAAATATTTAACTTAAATTACTACACTTAATAATTCGAATAAGATTTAAAAGTTAAAGCGGTGTAAACAATATAATAATAAAAAAAGAATTCAAGTTGAGGTGTCTACATTTTCACCTTAAATTAAATATTATAAATCACTAACTTGTTTCCATTACACCCATCATCATTATTATTATTATTATTATTATTATTTGGTAGTACTAATCCTTTCACCTTTATTTTTATTAAATACTAAATTATATTTTTTTTTATAATATTATATTTTTTTTTTCCTGTTACAAACATCATTGTTTTTCCTATATTCTTTTTTTAAAAAAATATTATTAGTACTGCATGAATTGTACTACACTTATATTAAAGCTTAGACCTTATTAATTAATAAGTGTCATGCATGTTTCCAAAACATTACAGTTGATCTGTTACACTTGTCGTTGCTTTAATTTCCTTTTCCAATAAATAAAATTAATTATTACTGCAGCATATATAGTTTTTTTGTTCCTGTTACAGTAAATATTATTTTTATATTTTAATTAAAATACTATTATTACGTTATGAGTAGTACTACTATTCTTTATCCTTAATCCTTATTAAAATTAATTCACTTGTTTCCATAAAATTAATTACTATATATTACGTGTGGTATGCGTAGAATATTAACTGTTCTAATTAGTCCTTAGTTTCTATTAAATTAGTAGCTTGTTTAATTCCAAACCATTAATTGTAGTTGATCTGTCACATTCTTTTAATTAATATAATTATATTATTACTAAGTCATGAGTACGTATATATAAGTACTACATATACATCCTTAAAACTAAATAATTAATATCCTTTACTAAGTCATGAGTACGTGGTATTAGAACTTTACTTTGGAGTCAAAATAAAAAATTCAAATTATTAATTAATTTTAGTTTTTCTTCAAGGTAATAAAACTTTTGCTTTTGGGATTCAAAAGTCAATGATTTTCCTGTTAATTATTTTTAAGTCGTGCATATATCACTAACCAAAATTAAATAGAAAAAAATTAATGTTCATGCATGCATGTAACCAAATATATATTATATATGTGCCTATCACAATTCACAAGGAAAACATAAATTAAGTGATGTGAACGCCACAAAATACACGTACGTAATAGTATTTAATAAGGGCATAAAATGCAATAATTAATACATATAGCAGGTGTATTGATAGGTATGATTGCAACAAATAACTGAGGCATTAATCATAACATGTAGATCATAATATATACATATAGCTACATGTTGAGTATATATATATATATATATATATATATATATATATATATATATATATATATATATATATATATATATATATATATATATATATATATATAGAATAAATATTTCAAGCATGTCTTGGTTGACTTTTCCTAAGTTGAAAAGTCATTGGTTGACTATTTGATTGAAGCTATACATTACATGCTTTGTCTTGTCACTGTTAAATCCTCTCTCTCTCTCTCTCAACATGCCAATATTTTATTCATGCATGATGATAACAAACCACATGTTACCAATAATAAATAAATTTGTCTACAATAAATTTGAACTAATTCTGAAAAAAAAGAGTGAATATATTAATATCACTTTTCTTTTGTTTATAAATATAAGTAACTATTATTACAAAAAGAGATGCATCATTACATGGAGAGGAGGAGAGATAGAAATAAAGCAACCAAACGTGTTGCTTTTTGGCCCACTTTTCGTGAGGATTTTAAAATGACCTGTGCATGCCATTCTCTCTTCCCACAAACGTACGTATATACGTACTCTTTGTGCATTATTATTATTATTATTATTATTATTATTCTAATGTAAATGTGAGTGTGTGTGTGTGTGTGTGTGTGTGTGTGTGTACACACACGGTTATGGTTCTTATGAACACGAGGTTAAAGGGACAAGGATTCTTTTGGTGGTATTGTATAAGATTATTATATTATATGATGAATTAATTAACTAATTAGCAAATATAATAGGAGAAATAGTAGTCCTACAAACAACCTTTTGGGTGATGCTTTTTCTACATGAGTAGTACAATTCTTATCACTCTCTTCTGTTTTCATTACTAAAATTTGTTAAAAGAATTTAATTAAAACCTGAGGAAATAGGATTACAACTCTTAGATTAAATTATAGCATATAACGTGCATGGAATAATATCATGAGTATCAACATTAACATGCAAGAAAGTTTGATTTAATCTTAATCACTACAAACAATTGAATATTAAAAATTATAAAATTATAAAAATCAAACAATAGAAAATAAAGATTAAGTCAACCATTTACTAGTTTCACTAAAATTTACACAGCAAAAAAATTTCTTAAATAGTTTAATTTATCAAATTAGGGTAGCAAAAATGTTCTGACCCCGAGCTATATATATAGCTATGGGCCATTTTGAAACATACATGCAAATATATAGGGCCTTCAAATATAATAATCATCTTAATTTTCTATTTTCCTAAGCCATTGATAGTTCTGATTTTATATTTGGGAATTTTAACAGAATCCCTAATAAACTTCTCAACTTAAGCGATTGAAATTTTTTAAATAAAAAATTAAAAATTAAGAACTCTTTAATTATTATATTAATATATATATGAACTAGATGCATGTATATACTAATATTGTGCCATAAATAGTGAAAATGAGTAATGCTGTGCTCATAAACAAATTCTACAATATTTTTCAAACTAGCTTATATGGTTTAATTATTTCAGAAAAATGTTGTGCTTACAAGCAAATCTCATAATATTTATAAATTGTATAACTCAATTGTTGTCACTACAACAAAAACGGTCTATAGCAACATTTTTAAGTGTTGGTATAGGTCAAAAAAAGTGTTACTGACTTAATTATCGACATTTTTAAAAAGTGTTGCTATATGTGGGGTCGCTAGATATATAGTGACAGTTAAAGAATGTCGTTATAATCTAAAAGAGTGCCGCTAATTACCAACAATTATTTAAGTATTTAGCAACCGCCAAAACTCTATCTAGAATTGGCTGCGGTGGCGGAGGAGGACGACAGAAAGGGCTCTTCATCTAAAATTTCAGTGGATTGAGTGAAGGGAGAAGAGGAGATGGTAACGATTTTTCTTTCTTTTTTCTTTTCTATTTGATTGTAATCGGGCCAAATGAGCTGGGTAGGATGAGTTGAGTAGAGTAAACTTTTATTTTTGGTTGGATTGGGCTTTATATTTAGAAATTAATAGATGTTTGTTTAAATTTTAGCATAAATGAAACACTTACAAAAAAGTGTTCCAAACATGTGTTTCTATAACTTAATTATGTTGTAGTCTGTATTTCAATTTTAAAAATGCAAGTTATGATCACTTTTCTCATGACAAGGCCTGGGTTGTGATCCACAAGATCATCCATGACAAATCATAGTCTACATATGGACATTTTTGCTCTGGCTTCAAACATCTTATCATTCCTTTCTTTTTGTCTCTATATATATATATATAGTGACTATACTATCGAGAGTACGAAGACTTGATTTTATCGAGTTTTTTGTAGTCAGATCTATTCTTTTGATCATTTTCACCTGTTAATTAATTAGATCATACTATTCAACCAATCACCCGTTCAACCTTGGGAGATCAATGACCCATTCAACCTTGGGAGATTACTATCATTTTAACTGCACATTTCTTCATTTAAGGGCGAAAGCTTAATAAAGACAAAGCGCTTGGTACTATTAATAGTATGGTAACCTATATATATATATATATATATATATATATATATATATATATATATATATATATATATATATATATAATTGATCTCCTATATTTTTAAAAGTATTAAGTTATTGGTGCTTGTAAATTATTGGCCATTGGATTAAGAGATGTGCGGTTAGGATGATATGGGTCCCCTAGGGTTGAGTGGGTGGTTGGTTCAATAGTATAATCTAACGGTTGAAAAAGATCAAAGACGTAGATCGATCTAATAGTAAAAAATTTACAAACACCAAATGCTTGGTACTTTTACATGCACCATAGCCGGACTTTTACATGCACCATACATTGGGTGTCATTTGGGATACTATCAACAAGACCATACATTTGGTGCTACCAAGTTTTCCTAGATCCCTTTGATGATTTTCACCCGTTAGATCATACTATTCAACCAACCACCCACTTAATCCTAAGGGGCCCACATCATCCTAACCGTGCATCTCTCAATCCAACGGCTATAAACTCTAAAGACCAATAATTTGATTATTAATAAAGATAAGAAATTAGTTCTATATATATATATATATATATATATATATATATATATATATATGCTTACACTTTAATTTAAAATTTTCATTTGTTGGTGGTGGGAAACTGGGAAGTTGGAGTATGCCATCATGTGGGCGACCACATTTTTCTGACAAATGAAAAATATATGCATGTATATATGGAGAAAGAAAGGAGAGGGGCTTTTTAATTTGTTGTTGTGGCATTTGCTGGGGTTGATAATAATAATAATAATAATAATAATGTAATATATGGAGTGATCACCAGTGTCAGTAGAGAGAGAGAGAGAGAGAGAGAGAGAGAGAGAGAGAGAGGCTTTAATATATATATATATATATATATATATATATATATATATATATATATATATATATATATATATATATATATATATATATATATATATATATATATATATATATTTGTATGAGAAATGCCCATGCTTTTTCTAGAAAATATGCAAAAAATAATTTTCTAGCTAAAAAATAATATAGTTTTATTTATTTAGTTTTTCTTTAAAAAAACTTTTTTTTTTTAGATTTCATGAAAAACTAGTACTTTAGAACATAGTAATTTCTTTCAAAAAACCTTTTTTATTTTCAGAAAAAATAGTTTTTCAGAGTTTTTCAAGAAAGAAATTAAGAATTGTAGGATTACAACACTTAATCCATGTATTATAATTCTATATTTTATGCTTAAATAAAAAAAAAATTTAGATTTTAGTAATAATATTATAAAGAATAGTGTTAAGATTAGTGGAGAAATAATTAATTAGTACGAGTTTTCGGATGATAAAATTGTAAGATTACAACTAAAAAGCCATTAATTGTAGGGCTAGTATATTGCTGATCTATTTAACTCTCTCTAACAAGTCAAGAGCTAAATTGTTACTTTAACACTTGTGTGCGGAGAAAATCGAATTTTCGACGAGTGATGTATCATCCAAGTGCGTTAAGTGGTAGTAAATAAAAGATGAAAAAAAAAATTATGTAGCAAAAAATTTATATTAATTTGTAATTAAGCACCCAAATTAAAGCAAATATTGAGCCATAATGTGGTGGGGGTCCAATTAACCATCATAACAATAGGCAATATCTACTTGTGCCACAAATGGTTGGTAGGGTCTCCCTTTCTCCCTTTTTAATTAATAATCTATTATTGTGTGCTCATAATTAATTTTATTTGCGTAAAAATAGTGTTAATATTTTCCGCTGTTACATTTACAGTATTAATCGAAAGAATAGTATAAATAATCAATCAAAAATAAAAATTTCGACTAATTATCAATACAGAAAATTAAACTCAGAACCTTATAATTAACAAGAGGCGCCCTAGAATAAATTATGTCGACATATATATTCCATATAATGAATGTAATTAACAGATGGATGTAAATAGAAAATATATAAATCGAAAACATGAATGAAAGTTATTCTCAAAAAAAAAAAAACAAAAAAAAACTTTTTCAATATTTAGGTGAATTAATTGAGGAATAATAATATCACAATGAACAAAAAGGTTTTTGTTCTCTAGCTCGGTGAATTAATTAATTAATTAATTAGGACTTGTTTAATACTTCGTTCTTTACCTTTCACACAGGTAATGATAATATGCACGTACGTACGTACGTACGAACGAGGAAACGTACGCATGGAGATTATGTATGCGGGCGCCCGCGGCGTTTTCTGAACCTTCGTACGCATAAAACTCGGCATGCATGTGTAGGGGTACGTAGGCATACATAATGAAGCAGTAGTATAATTAGTAGTAGTACGTACTCTCTCTCTCTCTCTCTCTCTCTCTCTCTATATGCCTACATTAATTTGTAGGGTGCAATTAGTATACTATTGCTTGTGTGCAACAGTTTGCTTGTTTCATGGAGTAACATTTCTTTTGGTGCTCATGCCCAATGATGCATGAGAGAGAGAGAGAGAGAGAGGATAGAGAAAAGAGAGATTATATATATATATATAGAAAGAGAGAGAGAGAGAGTCCGGCTATGATGCTTGTAAATGTACCAAGCGTTTGGTGCTTGTAAATTTTTATCGTTAGATCTAGTCTTTAAGCATTTTCAACCATTAGATTATACTATTCAATCAACCACCCACTTAACCCTAAGCCATTGTTAATTTGGTTGGGGGTTAATGGGTGGAATAATCTCTTAACCCTCATTTTATCACCAAACACCCTAAAAAATAGGTTGGGTTAGCTAATCCCACCTCAAATGGGTTATCCCGGCTTAGCTAACCCCATCAAACCCCAACCAAACACTATTTTCTATTCATAATAACCCACTATCCTTCTTATCCCATCTACTCCAACCAAACATTATTTTTCATTATTCTGGACTAACGTACTCCAACCCCCAACTAAACACAAACATACTCCACCCCCACCTTAACCCTGAATCCCTGGAATAACTGGTTTTTTTTTAACCTCGAACCAAACGGTAGCTAAGAGGCCCACATCATTCTAACCGCACATCCCTTAATCCAATGGCTAAAAATTTACGAGCACTAATAACTTGATACTTTTAAAAGCATAGGAGCTCAATTATATATATATATATATATATATATATATATATATATATATATATATATATATATATATATATATATATATATATATATATATATAGAGTTGAGCTAGAATACTTTCAATAGCACCATTGGGGTGGTCTATTGAGTTTTTAGCCATTGGATGGGAAGATGTGAGGTTGAGATGATGGTGGTAGGTGGAATAGTGTTTGAGATGATGGTGGTAGGTGGTGGTAGGTGGAATAGTGTTTGATCCAAGGGCTATTAATAATAAAGGAGTAGATCCAATGGCTAAAAATCTAATAGCACCATGGGGGTAATACTTCCAAAAGTATTCTACCAATTCTATATATATATATATATATATATATATATATATAGGCTAGGGCTACTATCCTATTAATAGGATAGGAGCACTGTCTATCAAGTTTTTAACCATTGGATGAGAAATTGTAGGATTAGGATGATATTAGTCGGTTAGAGTTGAATGGTCCCCCTAGGGTTGAGTGGTCCCCACTGGATTATAGTATTTAATCCAATGGTTAGAAATGATAATAAGAGTTGATCCAAAGACTAAAAAATTGATAGGACAAGTGCTCATATCCTATTAAAAGGATAGTAGCCGGACTCTCTCTCTCTCTCTCTCTCTATATATATATATATATATATATATATATATAATGTTATCCCTACCCAATTTTTTTATCATTTTTTTTCTTTTTAAATACTAAAATGTTAAAAATTATTGAGTAAACTGTTGGAGAACTGGTAAATTACAACCTTTTTTATTGTAAATTTATATGAAAAATACTTTGAATTTTTCAAAATATTACTTTTATATTTCGATATATTGGTAAATATATCTAACACTTTATTATATATGAACGGCGCACTAGAATTTATCAATGACCTTCATATATTATTTTACGCTATCCTATTCAAAGGTCTCTGCTCTACGCTAAAAATAAAAAAAAGAAAATGTCTACACTCTAATATGTGAAGGTGTCTGATTTATATCATTTTTCAAAAAATTGTTTTTACCAATATATGATTTGGAAAATTGTCATGTAACACATGCAGCTTAATTAATAAAATACCACATATATTTTCTATCTGGGATAATTGCCTATATACCCCTCATGTGTCTGAAAATATCCGATCTATCCCTACTTTTTTTTTCTTTCTAAAATGCCCCTCATACGTTCCACCGTTATTGCAAAATACCCCCAGCTTATCTTCTGTTAAATTAATCTGGGTTAAACGTGAGTTAAATATCTACCACAGTTAAAAAAAATTAAAATACCAATTTTGTCCTTAACTTAAAGACAAATAAAAAAGGTTGGTGACGGTAGAGGGGTATATTGGAAAAAATCAAAAGTCGAAATACTTTTGTGCCCTTGACTTTAAGGGCAAATAAGAAAAACAGTGATGGTAGAAGAGTATATTTGAAAAGGGCAAAATAGTAATTTTACAGAGATAACAGAATTACTTAACAGATTTTAACTCTGAGGATATATTAGAAATAGGTTGAAACGTAGAAGGGGTATTTTCAATATTAGCCTTCTAAGAGGGGTAAATCGGAAAATCAGAAACTTTTCAGGGGTATATAAGCAATTGCCCCTTCTATCTATTATATAAGCACATACAGTGATACAGGGGAGAGAGAGACAGAGAGAGAGAGAGAGATTTCCATTTCCTTTTCCAAGGAGGGTAGGGGGAGGAGAGAGAGAGAGAGAGAGAGAGAGAGAGAGAGAGAGAGAGAATTTTCCATTTCCTTTTCCAAGGTGGGTTTTGCAGGACATCTTAAATGGACCATGAAGTGAGAGGAGGTAATCAAACATCTGGGAATGCAAAGAACAAACAGGTCATGTCCCATCAGTGGTCAGTGTAAGAACAGGAACACTTCAACTGTTCCTGCTTTTCCTTTTTATCATTATTAATAATAATAATAATAATAGGAGAAATGATATTCACATTGCAAAATCTATATAATATTGTCATTATAGATACATTGTATCTTAGTATAATTTAGATTCTTTTATTTTAAACAATGTCAAAATTAGAAAATATCAATTTTCATATAATATAGTTTCATCAAATGAAGAAGAGTATGAAAGACTAGGCATCTATTTTTAGTTAAACTAAATCTACTTGAAAATTACTAAGTAGTTAATTTGTGGTTTAAAAATATATATTATTATTAATTTTTCCGTTTTGAACCACTTTTGAATATATAGTTCGAAAAAAAAAAGTTAATTTGAAGCTAAAAATAACAAAGATTTAAGCAATGTTTAGTTGGAAAGTTTCCATCTCAAAAATAAGAGAATATATATATATATATACCTAATTCTTAAAATAAAACAAAATAAGAAATAAAATTTTGCACATCATTTTGTATTTTACAAAGAGAAGTGCTATTTTTACACACAACTTTTGTGTAAGTCTTACAATTTTTCAATTTTTAGCCTTAGAAAAAATAGATGTGTGATAAGGTAAGCCAATAAAAAATGCCTTAGATATATATATAGAGAAATTGTAAGATTTAATTACTCCAACCCTACTGAGTGCATAGTAACATTGCTCTAATAAAATTGAAAAAAAAATGCTAACTTGTCCAACCAATTTTTGAGTGTAAGTCTTAATTACACCCATATACAAAGATTCTCAAAACCCTTTTTAAATTTTTAGTATTAAAAAGCAAAAATTGATAACATTAGAGAGAAAAAATGGACTCAGAACGATAATTAATGATGTAAGATTTACACTCACTTTTGAGCAATGCTAGCTACTTGTACACCTGCAGGCTAGGTGTAAATTTATACCAATTGCTAACTCATTCAAAACCTGTATTCTCTCACTAATCTTATCAATTTTTTTTTTACACAAAAAATAAAAAAGAAAAAAAATTTGTGAGCCCTAGAAAGAAACAGACATAGGATTTTTATACATAAAAGTCTCTCTCTCTCTCTCTCTCTCTCTCTCTCTCTCTCTCTTTATAAGAGTCTGGCTGCTATGTTATCAATAGCACGAAGCATTCAGTGCTACCAAATTTTCCACCGTTAGATCTATCCCTTTGATGATTTTCATCCGTTAGATCATACTATTCAACCAACCACCAACTTAACCCTAGGGGGCCCGCATCATCCTAACCGCACATCACTCAATCCAACGGCCAAAAACTTGCTACCATCAATGACTTGGTGCTATTAATAGCATAGTAGCCTAGTTCTATATATATATATATATATATATATATATATATATATATATATATATATATATATATATATATATATATATATATATATATATATATATAGCATTTTAATTTCCTTGCTCAAAATTGTCCATACCCTTCTTGCATTCACTTTTTTAGGGTTCTTGGTGACTTACACATCCCAAATTGAAAGGTTATATACAGTCATCATCCCCAACACTGAGGGGAAAAGCATGCAAGAGGATATATATATATAGTAAGTGAAAGAGTCCTTACACTCCCTCCCTGGCTTTGTATTGGACTAAAGGTTTATAACAGGAACCCTAGCTATACCCCCAATGAATTTTAGTGCTTATAATTAAGGAGGGGGAGGTTCAAGTAGCTAGTCTCTTCACACACACACACACACACACATGTACTCACCCTGACACACACACACACACACAAGGGTGGCATTCATTTCACTGTTTGTATGGGGGGAGGTACAGAGAACTGAAATGGATGAAGTGCTTGTCAGCTTTAGCATAAAACCATCCTGCAGTGCTCAAACTTAGAAGCTGGATGTGCCCCCAATGGCCTTTTTATTACTCTCATGGCTGGCCCATGCATCTTTGTGTTTGAATTCTTTTGCCTTCTAATTATCCTTCTGTACCTTTTACTTGGTTATTATTATGATATATAAACAATAATACACTTAATTGCATCAGAATGATGCTACAGTACCAGTAGTACACATAGGGGTGGAAACGAGCCGAGCTCGAGCGAGCTTACCTCGGCTCAAATTCGGCTTGAAATTAATTTCGAGCCTAAATTTAAGCTCAAGCTTGGATTGAAATTAATTCGAGCCGAGCTCGAGCGAGCCTAATTTCGAATCGAGCGAGCTCGAGCCCTAAACGAGCCGCTTGAAATTCTGAACATCATACGATCAATAGTTTAATTTGTATAGAACATTATCTATAATTTGATACAAAAACATGTCTAATAGTTCAAAGTACAAAATAATTATATAAAATATAGTATTATAATATAAAAAACAATAATTTATTAGTTGAATATCTAATCTTTTCAACCTCACATGTCTTTTCTTTCGCCTTCAATCTTCATATTATTCATTTTTATTTATGCAGTCAAAAATAAATAATTTATATAGATAAATATTGGATTAAACTATCCAATCATATATAAATAAAATTAAAATTTTATATGAATAATAATATTTTACTTTACAAATATTCTGTATATTTTCTCATAGAATTAATAACAAGGTAGGCAATGGCATGTATATGTCTTTGTTACTTGGTAACTTGAAAGGCTTCCGGCTTGGACACTTAGGGTGAGAGACAGAAAAAAAAAACAGAGAAACATATTGAAAACTTTGAGCTCTATGAAAGAAATAAAGAAAGGAAAAATGTATAAATTTAGTTAAATTTTGCTCTTTTATTTGTCTATTCGGTTTGTTTTTATGGGACAACAATATTGGTCCAATTTTAACTAAATTCAGATTATTCATTCAGCCTATATATAATTAAAATATATTATATTTATGTATTTTTTAATATATATATATATATATATATATATATATATATATATATATATATATATATATATATATATATATATATATATATATATATATATATATATATATATATATATATATATATATATTGACCATTTGATTAAGAATTGTATGGTTAGGATGATTGCGGTCCATCCTAGGATTAAATAATATCTCTAAAATTGAGTGGTCCCTACAAGATAATAATAGTATTAATTCAAAGAAATGATTAAATGGGTTGATCTAAGAATTAAAAAATCGAAACCACCGATCCTCTATACTTTTGATAGTATAATAGCTCTACTATATATATATATATATATATATATATATTCGAGCTTTTCGAGCTTTTCGAGCCTAATTCGAACGAGCCGAGTAATACTCAAGCTCGGCTTGAAATGAATTTCGAGCCTTTTTTTGTTCAAGCTCGGCTCATTTAATTTCGAGTCGAGCTCGAGCGAGCCAAATATCGAGTCGAACGCGAGTCGAACGCGAGCCGGCTCGCTCGCTTGCCAGCCCTAAGTACACATCCAAATTAAATATGAATGTAAATCTTACACTCTATTTGCATCACAAAAAAATGCATTTATAATGCATAGCAGTTGAATCTACTGCCATGTTATTACAAAATTGCAACCAGAGTTTTACAAAGGGTCGAAATAATTACTGTTATATACATATATATATATATATTATGACTGATGTTGTATCACCACATTTGTAGGCAGATGACGACAGTTTTGCATTAACCTTTAAATGGAAGGGTGTAATATTTACACCCTACGTACTTTAGGTGTACAAGCAGTATTTTTCTTTACGTTAACCCCTCTTCGATTCAATTCTTCTATGAAATACATATTTCACATAAAAATTTGTATCTAATCAATTTTATCATAAATGTAAGATAATAATTAAAGGGCTATTCATACGTAATATCATAACTTGATGGATAATGCCATAGAAGAAATATTTATCCATATATTTTTACCTAAAATAAAATTTTAATTTTTTGTTATCGTTTCTACGTGGAATATATATATATATATATATATATTAGGTTAGATTCAGGGCAGATCATATTGACCAAAAAAAAAAACAAACAATGTCCTGCACACACCCCTCATCCCATCTTAATTAATTACATGTATACACATGTGATAAATTTATTTTCTTGGAGTTAGAAATTGTTTATGATTTTCGTATAACCCTTTCTTGCTTAATCTTCTAGAATGGAAAGAACACAAATTTAGCGTAAACTCTCTACACAATTAACAAAATCTTTAAATTAATTAATATTTGAAATTCAGTATCTTCTAATATTATTTGGTAGTGTAAGTTTTCAGGACAGGTAGCACGCGCGATAGTCCATGCAAAGGCAGCAATCTTACTGTACACCGGGAGCATTAGAAGAAATGTGGGCCGCGCCAAATCGAGGAAGTTACAGTAACCTCAATTAGTTGCAAGCGGTTCCGATCAGCCGAAGATGTCCCGAATAAGTAGGGCTAGTGGCCGATCATGTATAGGAAATAACTGATTACAAGGGTAGATCTATAAATTGGTCAGCAACGCCCTAAGAAAGGGTGGCTTTTTTCCTGTGAACAAAAAATCACCCTTTATTTTTATGGTAATTTCCTGCTTTTTCTAGGAGTAGTTTACCTGTAGCCCTTCTTTTTTCGCATTTACTGCTTTTTTCTAGAAATAGCTTTTAAGTAAAACAACCGAGTCTGCATGCCATTCGGCACACTCACCCTTTGTAAACTACTTACCTATACCTTTTATAAGTTAATCTGAAGACATTCGGCTCTTCAAGCCGATTAATTCCTGTGTTGTTTAGCTACTCGGCTCTTCGGCCGACCTTGGTTCTTATTTGATCCGTATTTTCGGCTCATCCAACCGAACCGAATTTATCGTAGAGGTTTCGAACCCGGCTAATCCGATCTCTCGTCAGCCGAATCCCTTGATCAATCGAAGGGCGCAAACTTAAAAAGTCACTATTCGAAACCGATTTTATTCCGACACGCTCTCCGAGGAGGACCTTTGACCAGGTCAAGGATTCGAAAATTCGGCACGCAACACACCCTTATAGTTACAACTGCCGTGCAGCAACAAAACGCACTTATTAGAGTAATTGATTGTTTCAAATGTTTCACTCTCATCCAACTTCAATGATTTCAAAGTAGGACCTTTTGACTTTGAACTGCATATTTCTTTAAATAGTACTACTATGAGGTGGGATTTGAATTAATGCAGGATCTTCTACTGTACTATAATATTATGTAGAATAACTAATAATTAATTACTCGACTAAGACATTGATAAATAAATATTGAATATAATTAATGCGCGCATAAAAAATACATATATATATATATATATATATATATATATATATATATATATATATATATATATATATATATATACGGCCCAAATTAACAAGCAATAACTAATTTCTACACGTTGAGGAGACTTTGGGAGAATGGAAATAATTGCAGCATAAAATTTATTCTTTATGTTACATTTTAGAAAACATGGATAAGCTTTGAAATTCGTGTTAATGTAAATATTTAAATAATCTGAAAAGTATTGACATGGACCAAACATTGTTGGACCAGCGATCGATCCAGGGCGTGGACCCAATCTTTATATCACTTTACATCAAATGAAAAATTAATTAATGCCACACAAATATTTTGGTTAATTTTTTTAAAAAAATATTAAAAAAAAATAAAGATGTTCTATAAATGAGACTAGTGTAATAAAATAGACCATTAATCAAAAATAGTTCTCGCACGCGCGGTGACAATAATATATAGACCATTCATCGAAAATTGAAAGCTTATTAATTTTTACTATTTGTGATGATTCAACTACAGTCAATTTAATTAATTAATTAGTAGTTGAGATGGCTTTGTTTTAGCAGTGTTTAGAATTTTTCTACATATCTAGCTAATTTGTTCGCTTAAAGAGGCTAAGTCATCTTGCCCTTTGATAGAAGGTCACGTTGGGTCGAGTGATCATGCTCGAGATCGCGGGAGGTCAGGCTAGATTGAGTCATGTTCGAAGTGGCGTGAAGCTGGTTAAATCGAGCCACGATCGAGACTTATACATACGGTGTGTCTGTACGTTTTTAAGTGAATTAATTACGTATCCCTCTCTCAACCATATATCTATTCCATCCTACATCTCAATTCTTCTTAATTAATTATTTAACAAATTGTAGAAATTCCATTTGGTCCCATTTTGAATTGACAAATTAATGAGTTTGATGTGTGAGATAGAATGAATGGTGATGTAGGCAAAGATATGATACAGAGAAGGAGAAAAACACAAAGACAAAAGAACAGATTACAAAGATATATATATATATATATATATATATATATATATATATATATATATATATATATATATATATATATATATATATATATATATATATATATATATATATATATATATATATATATATATATATAAATATTTATTTATTTATCAAACTCTCTATCTCTCTCTTTCTACCAAACATATTAAATCTATTTATAATAAATCGAATTCAGATTCCATAATTTTTTTGATATAAATATATTTAGTTCTAATATTTCAAAATCTTTCAAACTCATATCCGGAATTTATAGAAATTTATGCTTTATATATATGAAGAAAGAGATCCTAGTTAAATCTATCGAAAATCACTCAAATAAATTAACTAAAATAAAAAATTCTGAAAACTAAAAAAACTAAAATTAATTTATATATATATATATATATATATATATATATATATATATATATATATATATATATATATATCTTGTGAATTTTCTTTTAAACTAAAATTGAAGAGGATTTTATAAATCTTTTGAATTTAGAAGTATAAAATTTATACTTTTACGAATTAAGGAGTGTATTCTAAGTTTCTAACCCTAAAGCCCCAACCTTAAACCCTACGCTAGCGGTTTACAGGCTCAAGCTTCTCTGGAAAGAGTCGAGACTCTATCCTAAGTCTCTAACCCTAAACTCACAACTCTCAACCCTGAACGACACTATTATCGGTTTGTTTTTCTTCTTTTTTTCGACTAGCTACTCCACTTCTGTAGCTTAATTTGTCTTACTAATGAATAAAATAGGTAGCGTGCTATTTTTTTTTTTTTAAAAAAAAAATGAATTAAGAAGTGTGTCAGTAGCATTTGTCACAGTTTTGCCTTTTTTTTCTCTAAAAAAATCTCTCAAATTGTCTATTTTATCTCTCGTACAAGCTCGACGCACACTATCATATGCAACACTCACGTTCCACTCATCAAATCCACATGCAAACATCCTTTAATTTGTCCTTTCCCTCCCCTACATTTTCTCTCCTCTTCATCTTTCCCTCTCTTTGTTAATTGTTATATGGTGTGTGTGTTAATGAGTTGATGATGATGGGATGATGACGAACATAGAGAGAGCAAGAGAAAGTGTGTATATATATATATATATATATATATATAGTCCGGCTACTGCACTCGTATGAGTATGATCGCTTTCGTATTCATAAGTTGTTTTCGATGATAGAGCTTCTGAATTGACGATCCAGACTGTTAAATATTATTTAGAGCATTTAAAACTTCTAGAAATAAAATTTTATAATTTTTCGACATCATTTACCTTAGGATCAAAACCACACAAAATTGACAATTTTTAACGACCGGTATGGAATACATGCTAGTTTAACGGTGTAAAAGAATTGGAATAGGTTGAATTTTTGATAAAAAATTCTATTCACTATCTAGATAGAGATCAATAATTCCGATCTTAAATTGAAGGATCCGATCATCTATTTTTAGAACGTCGTTCGATTTTGACCGTTCATTTTATGCCCGTTTGATGGACTTTATTATGATTTCGAAAAATTACGAAATTTATTTTTTTAGAAGTTTCAAATACTCTAGATTATATTTAACAGAGTGGATCGTTGATTCGGAAGTCCTATCATCGAAAATAACTTATGAGTACAAAATGTCTAATACTCATAAGAGTATATATATATATATATATATAGTGACATGGAGATAACCAAAGTGGAGGAATGTGAGCATGTATTAATTGATCTACTTTATAAATGTTGTAAAAGAAACAGTTTTCAATAGCTCCGCTACACATGCCCATGCCTTTTTTAAAACCCTAATGTTGATTTGGTCTCTTCACGGTATACGTATTGAAAGAGAAGGAGAAATTAAAGTCACCCACATTCATGAAAAAACATATGTACTTTTTGGGAAATAACGTAAAACATTATATGTACTTTTTGGGAAATAATGTGAAAGCAAAAGATTCTTAATTGTCACATAGCTAGGATATTTGTTGCAATATATATTTCAATAGTATATATATTCGATAAGCAAAATATAATAAATTCCATTAGATTTAAGAGGATTTGGGTTTAACCTCCATCGATCAGCTTCTATTTTTAATGGGTTAATTTTCATCAATTCTATAACCTTTTTTTTTTTTTTTCATCACTAGCGTCAATTGCTTCGTATTGTTCATCTTATATCCACCATTAATTAAAAGAGCAAAAATGTTACTATTTGTAATCAATAAATTATATATGTTCCAAGCTATTTAGCAAGGTGTGTGGTAGTAAAACTAATTTAAATACCAATTTCGAGTCTTGATTTAATTAAGCGAAGATATATATATATAAAAAAAAGGTTTTGATCAAGTTATTATGTGGAATGTACCTAGCTAGCTACAAGCTTAATTACAATTACAAAATTGTTCCTTAGTGGCATATTTTATTGTTGCTAATTAAAGGTCCAAAATATGTCATGCACAAAAAAATTTAGAAATTAAGATATGAGATACTAGCTTGTTGTTTATGCTCTTGTTGGTAATAGAAATAAAAAAAAAAAAAGAAGATATATTTAAAGAGTCAATGGCACATATATAGTTTCTATTTTTACTGTTTGAGTGGAATATATATGTATGCATTGCATGCATGGCTCATGCATGCACGCCTTAATTAACATTACATGTGCCTATTAAAAAAAAAAGAGCATAATATGTCTATGCGGGTCTCTTTCCCTAGCTAATTTGCGAAAATATATTAATGGTATTTAATTGCCATTGTTTTTGCCTCCATTTATTTTAGAGGGGTCCACACCACTATATATGTATAATTTATTAAGGTCCATTAATTGCCTTGTGATAGGAAGTTTACAACATATATATTTGTTGAGGAATTTCACTTAGAATATATATATATATATATATATATATAGGGCATGGCTACTATACTATATATATATAGAAACTCGATCGTATATATTTGCGGTAATGATGAGTGAACACAAAATTAGAATATTTAGACCTCCTTTTGTATTATTTTAAGCAAAATTTTCATATGAAGCAGTGTATGGCTTGCAATATCCTCATGCTTGAGTATTTGTTTGGTAATAAAAAAAAAAAACACTTGAAATAAAGTTTTTTTTTTTAAAAAAAATAAATTATTATTCATCGCTTAGAGTGTATTACAAGCTAAATAAATAACTATGACAATAAGAATCTGCTTGGTTCATGAAACTTCAAACCAATCATTGTTGAGCGTAGGTTTTTCCGAACCGACTCAAGTCCTGCATATATAAATTTTTCTCTTACTTTGTTTAAACCAAATCAGAATTTTCTCTTTTTTTTTTTTTTTTGCTTGAATCGAATCGAATGACACTTCAGCTATTACTTTTCTTTATCGGCAAGATAAATCTCACCCCTTATCACGGCTTCTTCTATCGATATTAATTTTCTCTTCTTTTGTCGCCGTTTTCTATTTTCTTTCTAATTATCTATCTGTCGCATCGCACGGATTACTACATGTACGTAGAAAATGATCAGTAGAGCCAATTTTAATTTTAGTGAATAGTTTATTTTGTCCGATCTATTTTACTAACTAAATTTGACGGGATTCAATAAATCTAATGTACCATACCTAATAATTAGCTGTAATTAATATTCTTATTAGCACCAATTAAGTATCAATTAATCTCTTTACCTTTCTCTCCCTTTCACTCTCTCTCTCTCACATACGCACATGTGATGTTACATTTGTTTCATAGATGAAGATATAACAAGTAATGCCACATCAAATTATCAACAGGTTGAAAGGGCTAGGGAATCTAAAAATAACACTTCCAATTTAGTGGCACAAATAAATCTCCACCGTCCCCCATATATACATCTGAATCGACGATCGACTCTGTTAATTAAATATTAAAATTTTGATATATTATGTGATCAACTTCATAAAAGTTCTCGCATTCGAGTTCCACAAGCAACCATGATTAAATTTTGAGAAAGCGAAATATTATCGATGAGATCGAGCAAGTTAATCCAAAGGCTAAATTACAGAAAACCACCCAAGCAAATTAAATTCGATTTTTCACTTTTCCTCCCTGACGTCATTTAAAAACATACACTTTGCCTGCCTAAAAAATAAAAAATGTTCACAGAGGGTACGGTATTAATAAAATTGAAAAAATGACCAAAATGTCCTATCTCTCTTTCTATCCTCCCCCAACCCTTCTTTATCTGTAGAAGGATATTTTGGTATAAAAACATATATAATAATGGGATATAGACGGAACCCTAACGGAACGCGGACGGCATGGTCCAAAGTGAATATTTTTTATTTTTTAGAGGGGCAAAGTGTAGATTTTTAAATTACAGGGGGAAAGTGAAAAATTAGGTTTAATTTGATAGGTTTTCTTATTTTATTTTATAATTTAGCCTAATCCAAATCCTGTAGGTAACTAGAATTAGATGGAATTAATTGAAGATATATATATATATATATATATATATATATATATATATATATATATATATATATATATATATATCTCTCTTCCTCAATTGATAAATAGCAAGGTGCATGTCTTTTTTGTATCATTGAGTTTAATTTATTTTACAATATTTTAAGATTCTCAAAGATCATTAAATGTTTCTGTAAAGGATTAAATTCATAAGCATTTCATTAATAAGTAGAGCTTAAAACTAAACTATATGGGGAATTGATTATTAAAGTTTACCACAAAATAAAATGGTAAAAATATATAAATTAAAACTTAATTACCTCAATTATATATCACCTATTTTGTTCTAACTATCTAATCTTTAAAAATTTTGATTTTATAATCTAATTTTTTTTAAAATTATTTGATTTGAGCTGGTTAACGATCGAATTTTTAACTTTCAAAAAACAAGTTTAGTTTTATGTAATTCAACGTAACAATAAATTTTAGCGAAAATTTCATATTCAAAAAATTATAAAACAATTTAAATCAAATAAATTGAATGATTTTATACTACAATTAAAAAAATGGCGAATTTGGTGGAAACACCAACAACATCCACCGTCCAAATCTGGTCCCCATCAGAACCAACGGCCCAGATCTCGTCCCCACCCAATCGTACGGACCCCGTCCTTTTTTTGCTGACGTGGCAATACTGTAGCTTACGTCGCCCCCGCGGGTCAAATTACACTTTCGGTGTCCGTACGTCCACGTGGCAGTTTGTCCCGTGCGGTGTACACGTGCGATCCACCCAAAACTATACACAAAGTTACCCTGCTTTTTTTTTAAAAAAAAAGTATATAAGTAGAATTATTTATTTTCGTGTCATTTTCGATGATACGTAATTCAAAATATAAGTGATTTAAATTTTTAATATTTTTAATTTAAGTTGTTTTGAAATTAATAATCTTCTTATAATGCATGAAAAAAATTAAAGGTATACAAATTAAAGATAAATCCATATATATTATAATTTAATTATGATGCTTAATTATTATAACGGAACGGGAAAAATTATATATATTTTTTGTGTTTTGGTGCATATATTTTTGCAAAAGTTGAATTGCTAAATATAAGAAATTAAGGGGTTGGTTGTGCATATTTCCCCCCTTTTTTTAATGTCTGCAACGACCAATCAAAACGACCAACGAAATTGACCACAGACATGTCGCCACGTATATCATTTTTTTGTAGGGAATTGAGTTTTTTTTGTGAACCTGGTTCATTCAAACGTCATGCACCGCACCATCTGCACCGTCTATTTTATCGGCCTTCTCCCCGTCGCACGGTGCAGATTTGATGATGCGCATGTTTTTAGCAATCCCAGCGTGCGGTTCACGTAGCGTGCTGGTGCACCGGGTGTGCGGTGTAGTTCAAGAAAATACGCAGTATTAAATATGGTGACAAGGACGGAGCCGTAAATACCCCAAACTCCCA